>CANXYI011799666.1:0-11000 GCA_948208565.1 Hura crepitans
AACCATATTAATTTCTTTAATGAAAATCAATAATGCCAATTAACAAATCGCATGCCATAAATGCTCATAATTAATCCATTAACCATAATTGTACTTAATTACATAATATCGACATATTAGGGCATATTCAATTTTTCATAATTTATTTTGATTACACTTACTTTCAATGTCATAACACACTCCCAAGGACCATTTAGACTTTCTCTTTGCCTTTACTATGCAATTTGTCAGTTTCCTCAATTGTCCATAGTAGACTTAATATGTAAAAATTCATATAAAATCACTTAAACACTAAAATGAAAAACCAACAACATAAACATTCTCTTGGGCATCTAGGGAAAATGGGAAAAATATCAAACTTCGAAAGTCATACCAAAGTTACTATTCATCAAGGTTTGAAAGTGAACTAAACTTTTAATCTTTTATGAAAATTGAGGTAGAATCAAGACATAGAGGCCATGGAGGTTCATATTTAGGGCTCAGATGTAAGAAATCTAGCTTAAAAATGGTGGAGAGGAAGCAAAAATGGCTCCTCTTTCCCTTTAAGTGGTATTGGTTGTTGGGTCTCAAGGAGGAAGAAAACTATTCCTCATTTGACACAAATTTGACCCTTTTTATACCCTTTTTGCCGAATTTTTGACATCTAAAAAGCCCTTAAAATTCCATAATTCAAAACCCAATAGCCTCTAAAAATTTGTGCTAAAAAATCACAAAAAATCGATTAAAAATGCAACTTTTCACTGTACCCAATTTTAGTAAAAATACTTTTTGATCTTTAAAAATTCCAATTCTAGTGCCAATGAAATATTTGGAATATTTGAGTGTCAGGTTGTAAAAATCTCAAAATTTTTTGAGCAACTTTTGAATATTTTATGGTTTAGCTAAAATTATATCACTATCACATGACATTGTCGTAAAACTTAACTGTAATTTTTAACCATCTAAACGATTCATTTTAACTTCAAATTTCACCCAAAATTATGATATGATTAATACTTCGATTCAGTAAGATTAGTGTGACCCAACCTTGAGAAACACTATTCATATCCGAGAAGTACTATTCATAACACTGAGAATTTTTAGGTGTTACATTTCTTCCCCTCTTAAAAGAAATTTTGTCTTCAAAATTACCGAGCTTAAACAACTAAGGAAATTGCTCCTTCGTCTGAGCTTTTGTTTCCTATATGGCTTCTTCCATGCCACGATGTCTCTAGAGCACTTTTACCAACATCACTATCTTATTTCGTAGCTCTTTCACTTCTCTCACCAAGATTCTTATAGGTTTTTCTTCATAAGATAGATCTAGGCTAATCTTAACTTCTTCCACTGATAGCACATATAGGATCTAATTTATACCTTTGAAGCATATATACATAGAAAATATCATGTATCTATTAAAGCTTAAAAGGCAAAGCTAGTCTTTAGGCTACTAGCCCTATATGTTTTATTACTTCATATAGACCAATAAACCTCAGATTTAACTTGCCTTTCTTGCCAAAATGTAGAACTTTCTTCCAAGGCAAAACCTTGAGAAATACTTTGTCTCCCACTTCATACTAAACATCTTTTCTCTTTAGATCAACATATGACTTCTGTTTATCAAAAGTTACTTTCAATCTTTCTCTGATGATTCCCACTTTCTCCTCTGCATCCTTGATTAAATCTGGTCCCATTAGCTTAGTTTCACTTAGCTAATTTTAACACAAAGGTGTTTTACACTTCCTTCCGTACAACTCCTCATAAAGAGCCACAGCTACACATACTTCATGGCTATTATTGTAAGAAAAATCTACTAATGACAAATAGCTATCTCAGCTACATTTAAACTCAATCACATAACTCATCAGCATATCTTCCAACACCTAATAACCATACTTAACGTAAGCATCAAACATAACTTAACGTCAAAATCACTTAAGTATTAAAAGTTACTTGATTGACTTTTTTTAACTAACCATCAGTCTGATGATGAAATGCCGTACTTAAGCTTAATCGAGTATTTAAGGCAACACTATAGTTTCCATTGAGCTTTTAGAAGAAACTTTATAATGTCTTAAAAGGATTTTGTGGTTAGTTTACTTATGACAAGGAGGATATATGACTCAGTTTGAGTGGTGGTAGATCATTTGACTAAGACTATTCATTCATACTAGTTCGAATGGACGATTCTTTAGAGAAGTTGGCTGAGTTGTACATTAATGAGAGAGTTAGGTTGCATAGAGTGCTGTCTTCTATTATATTTAATCGGGACCTATAATTTACATCGAGGTTTTGGAAGAAGCTTTATAATGCCTTGGGTACTTGACTAAGTTTAAGTATGGCTTTTCATTCTCAGATAGATGATCAATCAGAGATAGTTATTTAGGTAACCTTTAGTGCTTGAGTGAATTATAATGCTATGCTATGTTTTGTTTGATGAACATGTTATATGTGTTTGATAAGTGTTAAAGCATATGTTCAAAAGCTATATTATTGAATTTAAAGGTAGCTGGGATTGCTATCTATCGTTAGCTAAATTTGCCTATAACAACAACTATCAAGCAAGTTTGGGAATGACTCTTTATGAGCCATGTATAGAAAGAAGTGCAAAACTCTATTATGTTGGATGAAGCAATCTAGATGGAACCTAATGCCTTGGGTACTCGATTAAGCTTTAGTACAGTAATAATGCATTATGGAGGTTTACATCAAGGTTTCTTCTAAAAGGCATACATGCATTATAGATATTTTGCCATAACACTCCATACAACATCCACATATATTCCAACCATATTAATTTCATCAATGAACATCAATAATGCCAATTAACATAATCATTGCCATAAATGCTCATAATTAATCAATTAAACATAGTTATACCAAATTACATAACATAGACATATTGGGGCATATTCAATTTTTCATAATTTATTTTGATTACAATTACTTTTTGTGTCACAACACACTTTCAAGGATCATATAAACTTTCTCCTTGTCTTTGCTCTACGATTTGTTGGTTTCCTTAACTGTCCATAATAGATTCAATATGTAAAAATTTGAATAAAATTAATTGGACACTAAAATGAAAAATTGACAACACAAACACATTCTTGTGCACCTAAGGAACATGGAAAAAAATCAAAATTCAAAAAACCTTACTCGAGAAAACTTAAGTTACTATTCATTGAGGTTTAAAAATGAGCCAATATTTTAATCTTCCATAAAAATTGAGGTGGAATCGGGATGTAGAGGCCATAGAGGTTTAGATTTGAGGCACGAATGTGAGAAATCAAACTTGAAAATGGTGGAGAGGAAGCAAAAATGGCTCCCCTCTCACCTTAGGTGGCGTCGGCTTTTGGGCCTCAAGAAAGAAGAAAATTATTCCTCTTTTAACCCAACTTTGACCCCTTTTATACCTTTTTTTTTGCCAAATTTTTCACATCCAAAAAGACCTTCAAATTCCATAATTCCAACCTCAAAAGCCTTTCAAATTCCATGCTAAAAAATCGCTAAAAAATCACTAAAAAATCATTTAAAAACATAACTTTTCACTAGATTGTTTAAAAATGCAACTTTTCATTATACCCAATTTTAGTAAAAATACTTCTTGCTCTTTAAAAATTCCAATAATAGCACCAATAGACTATTTGAAATATTTGAGTATTAGGTTGGATAAATCCTAAAATTTTATGAGCAAATTTTGAATATTTTACAGTTCAGCTAAAACTAGGTCACTATTTATGTGACACAGTCGTAAAATTTAACTATCATTTTTAACCATCTAAATAACTTTTTTTCAACTTTAAATTTAGCCCAAAATTTTGTTATGATTAATACTTCAATTTAGTAAGATTAGGGAGACCCGACCTTGGGAAATACTATTCATATTCTCGAAAGTACTATTCATAACACTGAGGTTTTTTGAGTGTTATAAAATGCAAACGTAGTATGAAATTTATAAGTTATGCATTAATAAATAAATAGGTTTAATGTTTAACTATGCATGTTATTTAATAAGGAAATGATGTATATAACAATTTGGTATTTGAATATTCATCGAATGGTATATGTTATGTATTTTATGCATATGTTAGCATACATATTGATAGACATGAGATGGATAATTTAGAACTAAGTTTTTTGTGTGCATTTAAATTTTGGTACATAATAAATTGAATGATGTAAATTATGAATGATGGTTTGAGTCAAAGATATAACTATGATAGTTGCAAAGACTATTCGAGTTATGTTCATGTAAGAGCTTAATGGCATGACATGCAAATTTATACCTATAATATGAGAATAAATTTTATGGATGTAAGGCATGTAATCACACTGGCTATATGATATGACATTTATATGACTAAATTAATAGTTATGACCATGTCTTAACACATGATTGAACTACATCAATAAATGTTAAGTTTCAAGAAGTTTTAGGAATAGCTATGAACATAAAACAATGTATAATATCATACATTGTATGAATAGGAAATGATTTAAGATGCGAATGCAAAGACGTATACTGGAGTATGTCTTAATGATGTTATAATGATATATGTTATAAGGAATGAGTTATAATGATGTCAAAGAGGATAACAAGATCATATTGTATTACGTTAATGATGTGTAAGTTGCATGAGGTTATGTGAGCACACATGAACATAAAATAATGTATGATTACATATATGTATGCACTTGACATAATTATGACATAAACACATAATAGCTTGCATGGTTAGGGCATGAGATGTTTATATGCCTATGAGACTAGGTAAATAAGATGGCTAAAAATCTAGATGATGGTTAAAGGGCTTAGAATACAACACTATGTATATATTGAAGAATGTTTCATGCACCTAGGCAAGAGAATGTGTTATAATGCAATTATGTAAAAGCAACAAATAGCAAAATGTTACATAAATATAATTGTGCATAACAAAAGGAATAATTTGGTTATAATGTAAAAATGAAAATCTCATAAGACTAATAAGATTAAAGAACACTCATTTTTCCCCTAAGGTCATGAGTTAACAACATCAAAGATAAAATCTACATTAAACTGCACTAAAATTGTGAAATCAAAATGAAACAGTTAGTAGCCCATACGAGGAAACAACCTAGTTGGATAGGTTAACTAGTCAACTAGGAGTAATAACAGCTGCTAAAGTACTTCGGTACCTCTTTTGCCTTTGGATTATAATGTGTGAACTTTTGAGTTATTATGTAGCCTTCAGGTTGTGATGCATTTTGGTTTTTAGGTATATATTATTCTTATCTTCAAACTTACATTGGTAGATGGACTGATGGGTTCATAGAGGTCATATTGTCTATCTTATGTTTGACTTATGGGTCTTATGATGATTTGTGACCATTGGGTCTAATGTGTTTTGATCTTCAGATCTATTTTATGCACTTTTAAGTTTGATGCGTGCAGTGCCTATGTTGTTTCAAGGGCCTAAGTGGCCCACTAGGACTCTATTATCCATAGTGTATATGTTTTCTTAAGTATGGCCATAACCTAAATGAGTGACAAATAATAAATAAATCGGATGCATGAACATAATTAAATGACCTGGGGTTTTACTAATTTAGAAGTGTTTCTTAGGTGGTTTTACCGTGTGTTGTATACATGTACGCATATCTAATTTGCACATATTTATATGTGATCCTTTTTATGCAATGCTACTTTTTTAATTACTATGGTTGTTATCAAGACATAAAAGTGTGTGTGTGTGTCTTATGTTTGAGTAAATGTATGTAAGATGGTATGGAATAAGGTTGAGATATGCAAAAGAAATCTAAATGTAATTTGTTAAGATACATTATGTGAACATTTTAAATAATTGTTATTTGGTTTATAATGGTACTCAAATGTTCCTATGTAAATTTTTTATATTATTGCATATCCTTGCTTATATGGCACTAATCGGTATGACTAGTTAAACCTTATTGTATTGAGTCATTTATGCTTATTTTAAGAGAAAGGATAATAAAACTTGGCTTTGTTTTAAAAATTAACATAATAAAGATCTATTCTTTAAAGCTTTAGTATGTGGATGTATTGTAAAACTATAAAATAATCCTGTGTGATGTATGAATGCTTGTTTTGTATAACATAGTAAACTTAGATACATCACTAAGCAAATCTTGCTTAGCACATCAGTGTTTTAAGATGTGCAAGTTCTTAGAGATCAAATATTTGCAACTAGAGTTAAGAGGCATTGGGGCTTGCAGAATATAACATGTGAAGAAGGGTTGTGCACATGATCATTCGTTTGTGAAAAATCAAAAGTAATAGTATATATTAAAGTTTTTTTTATTGTAATCATTATAAAGACTTTAGATGTGTGAGATAACTTTGATGGTTATTCATTTGGATTCCATATGTTTTCTTAATGATTGGATAGTTTGGGTTAGCATATTTGGAGGCACAGGTGCTTGTATATGTGGTTGGTTTTGAATAGGTACGATGGTAGAAATGTTTATCATTAACAATATATGTTTTTAGTTGTATGGTTATGACTGTGATATGATTTTTGATATGCATGCTTGTGGTGCAAGGTTGCTATGGTTTGGTGTGATCAAATGGATCATAGGGTAATGAGGAAGAGTTATGATTATATTAGAATTATTTTCTATAGGTTTTAGAATTTTGGATAGTGCCTCCAAATAGCCATTATGCTACAGGATTTTCAGTATGAGGGTCCTAAATCATACAACTTGATAATAAGAATTATTGTAATTCATAGATGAGGTTTTATGTTTTAATAACTTGATATATTAAAAAGTTGATGTTTGGGGTTATGTGCTACTTTTTACTCGAGTCCAATGATCGAATCGGGTAAGGGGTGTTATAGTCCCAATTAGATTAGGACTCTAATTCACTAGGTACTATCAATGTGCTTTAAAAACTTATAATGTCGATATTAGATATCATTAAAAGATAAAGGTAAAAGAAAGAATGGACAATTGAGCTCAATTAGTGTGTAAGAACTCAAAAATTAGGGTTTTTAAGGGTTAAACCCTTGGGCCCAATTTGAGGGACAATTTAGGTTAGATTTAAAAGTGCTAAAAGGACCCTATATCATACCATTAACTAATCAAATATGAGGCTTTGTTGAGTCCCATAGATTTGGCCCAAATAGGCTAGTGTGAATATACACATAAACCCATATTTAAGCTTATGCTCATGGCCTAGCTAAAGGCCCATTTATGGCTTTTAAGAGTTAAGCTAGGTCTGATCTTAAAGGTTAATAATTTGACTAAAATGATTTAAATAAGTATAAAAAAGGTCTCTTTATGATCAGCTAAAATTAAGCACTCATAGCCACTACATACATAACCTTATTACATGCATAGAACCCTTTCTTTCTTCTTTATCTACACAGATTCCTTAGTAGCACATAAGAATTCATATAGCCCTTCTCCTCTAGCTTAGGAATTCATATAACCCCTCTCCTTTAGCTTTTTTTTTTTGTGGATACCTTCTGGTAAGGATCATTATGGTTTGCAACAACTTGATGAGGTGAGCAGAAGAAAAGAATTGCATGCGTTCACAGGTAACGATAAACATAAATGCTATTGTGTTTTCTATTAATTATGAATTTTGAATCTTTTGATTCTATTATCTTTATATGGTTTTCATAAATATTTTAATTCTTTCACTATGTACATATGGTGAGAAAAATATATACAGAGTTGAATCCCCATGAAAGGAGGTCCATATAGAACAATCATGCAATTTAGAATACAATATTATGATTTATATGATGTAAGAAATAACTTAAACATAAAAAAACCATGTAATATGTTAATCTACTCATATAATTGATGTAAGGATTAAAATAAATCACCTCACATGTCTAATTAATCATTAGAGGTTATTAATAATCATAAAAGTAATTAGAAAGTAAAGGCCTCAAGCTTACCTGATTATAAACTCCAAGCAACAAAATCAAAGGCAAAGTTTCAAAAAGAGAATAATTTTTATTATGGGTTAGGTTTAGTAGAGTTATTTCCATGGCAAGTTTTTTTACAGTAATTCTCCCTATCGAGAATGGTTCATTAGAGATGTATATATATGCAAACTTCTGGTGAAGTTTTTCCCATTTAGAAATTGGAAAGTTCCACTAGAATAGAAAGTAGAATTCAAATTAGAATTCTAGGTTTCTAGAAGCTTTGCAAATGTAGGTCCATGTAGACAATGGGCTAAGAAAAGAGGTCCATATTGACTGTTAGCCAAGAGATCTAGGCATACCCTAGGCCATAGGCTGAAAAGTTTGTGCGGATGTTGTGTTAAGTAGTCTGCATAGGTTTAGGTTCACTTAACTTGTTACTTGGGCATATCTTTGATAAACATTATAGGCCTAAAACTAAGGTGCTTATAGTTTCCCCTCTACTTTGATGAGTTTTGATTCCTTTATTTATTTAATCATTACTATGACTAATAACCATTCCTCCAATGAGCTTCTTTCCACCTTCAGTGAAAATTCCTTAGACTAAGGGCTACCATTACTGCCACCTCCTTTAGCAACTAATTTAGTAATTTTGATGACTTTGGGAATCTTCAAATGATGAGATGCCAATAGCTAAAGGATTTATCAACTCTATTATAATAAATTGGCTAAAGAAGATATATTTAGTCCAAGACATTTATTAAGGGGATCTGACCTCAATTTTGGCCTAGCTCAACTACCATGCTTGTAAGGCCTATCCTTGGGTATGATTTCTTTCCTTTTACTTTATTTTGTTCTTTTTTAGTTGTTTATGGTATTGAGTTGAATCAATTTTGTGTTTTCTATTTTTCCACCAATTCTATATCGGTAAGTCCATGAAAACTAAATGAATAGGGTGTAAGAAGTCTATGCGGACCTTAGAGTTTACGGTTTAGTTAGTTCATGTAGACCTTAGGTTTAAGCCATTTTTCATGAACACTTTCTTGTGCTTGAATTAATGTTTGGAATATACTATTTAGATATTTGTACAGACTATCTAAAGATGTCTTTAAGGTCCATGCAAACTACATTGGTGTCACTTGAAGGTTTGTGCGGACCATCTTGTGTGACAAAAATGTGAATTTGCACCTTTTGCTTATATGATGAATTCTAGAAATTTTGACTATGGTAAGCATCATTTGGTCTATGCAGACCTATTTTTCCTTATCTATGAATGTTTGTAATCCCTACAGACCTATATGATGCATGTGAATAGTCCATGCAGACTTAAATGTGAAACATTGATGATTTATGCCTATTTTATGCTTCACTTATTCTTCTGTTTCTTTTTCTTTTTCTACATTATTAGGGCGATCCATGCTAACATAGCTGGGGTGATATCTATGCTAACTTATTGTGTTTATAGTCCATACGAACCTAATGTGACTATGAATATAGTTCATGCGGACTTTGTGTTTATCCTGTAGTGTATAAACAATACTTTAATGTTATGTAATAGTATGAACTAACACTTACCTTTTATTTTATAGATGAGGCTGAAGTGCAGAGGCATATTTTAGGGACTATAACAATGGTATGTGGTAATCCCTAAAGTGGTAAAGGACTAGATCAAGCTGACTAGTTTATAGATTTTTATCAACCATCTAGTGGGTGGTGATTTCAAGTTAGATTTACAAGTGTTAAGGGCCCTGCTTAACTTATGGATGAATACTACACATACATTCCATTTACCCTTCGATGAGCTGACAATCACCCATTTAATAAGGCTTATATCATAGGGGCTTTTTACTCTTATCATTGTATCCCATTTCATGACAATTACAAATACCTAGAGCTAAGGGTGTAAGAGAATAAGGACTTACTAGGGTTCATTCCATAAGATAGGTTAAGCAACATTAGATGCACCACCTCTCTGAGGGGTGGGCTAAGTCAGCTCCCATGGCTCAGCCTAAGGTAAATCAATATGCTCAGTGCTTTATCTTATACTTGCTAGGAATCACTTTGTTTGCCAAATCAAATAACAACATTACTTGTAGCATGCTTCCCTTTTTAAATAGTATTAAGTCCATTAGGGGATGGAATTGGTGCTGCTTCTCCCTCAATTGGATATATCGAGGGTTAGACATGGCTGTAAGGACTCATAAGAGTTGTATATTCATTTAGGGCTTTGTCTTTGGTGTTCTAGTAAGTACTTAGACATTTCTTAACTTTGGTTTCCCTTGAATTTTTGTTGATTCTAACTTGATTGCTTTATTTTGTAGGTATGGGCTTATGAGCTACACTTGCTTGCTTGTCCATGTGAGATATAGGCTCCTAGTTTACTTTTAGTGATGGATAAATAGGTCTATCCTACCTCTAAGGCCTAAAATGCCTCTACTTTGATATACCTATAGACATTAGGTTGGGCCTCCTAGGTTCGGTTTGCCTAATGTGATAAAAAGGACAAAAATACCAAAAATGGATTTTTTTTATATTCGAACCGAAGATCTCAAAACTTTTTCTTAAAAAAAAATAAAAAATGGCCGTTTTAAAGAAAACTGGCCATTCCCATGAGGGGAATGACCATTTTGGCCCAAAATAGACCGTCCCGCATGCGGGACACCCATTTTGGGCCCAAAATGGCCATTCGGCCCAAAAAGGGCATTATTGAGGGGAACAACCATTTGGGCCCGGAACAGCCAAAACGGTCATTTTGGCCTTTTTCGCCCAAAACGAGTGTTTGGCCCTTAGAAACGGCTATTTTCAAGGTAAAAATGCTCGTTTTATGCCTCGAGGGTCATGTATAAATACCCATTTGGGTCATTTTGAGCCAAGTTTGGTCAATTTGAAAAGAGAGAAAATTTTCTAGAGAGAGAAAATACACAAAAATACTCTTTCAACTCCATTTTTTTGGATTTTTTTAAAAGATTCAAGCATCATTTTTAATCCAAGTCGAGATCTTTCTGAAGGCAAATATACCGGTGTGTTGACCGACCCATTTTCTGTCTTTTTTTGCTTTTTTCTTTCTCTATTTTATCCTTCTACTAGTTAGATGTGGTAAATTGTTTGTGCCATATTTTTGCA
>CANXYI011799699.1:0-19628 GCA_948208565.1 Hura crepitans
CAAATTGACTTGAACCATTTTTGCCCTTTAAATGCCACAACTTAACAGCTTGTGTTTGCTGCTAAATGACAATGATCCTATTACATATCAGCAACAATCATACTTCCTCACTTCTTCTTTTAATTCTTAAGTATTCACTCAATACTCCCTCAACACTTTAGCAATAACACCACTTCCCTGTTGCTAAATCTATAGGTTCAATTACAACAGCTAAGCCCTTTACAAACATTCATCATCGCATGCTATAGACTCACATTTTTTATAAAATTCACGTAACAATATTGCTCCTATTCCTATTCACCAATTCCTACCAGTATATCATCACTAGCCCCTAAATTTTGTACAATTCCCTTAACCTCTACTAACACAGACAAGAACTTACTCAAACAGTCAAACCTTAATAAAAACATACACAATAATCTGTTAAATTCATTTCTTATATAAGAAAACTTATAACTCTACAATCCTTTGCTACATGCTAAAGCTATTTCACCTTCTCCTTTAAATCCACTCAACTTATAAATAGGAATGCCCCTCAATAGAGCCTACTAAATAAAAAATTTGAATAAAACCTCTTGAAATTCATTACTTTGTCAACCAAAATTATCTCTTTTGTTGTTGTATTTGAAAAGAAAAGGGGGATTAACCTTTAAAAACTTCCTTTTTAACCTGCAATTCTCCCCTTAACCGATTTCTCTTTTGCCTTTCAATAGAAAAGAGAAGGAATAATTTTTAGAATTAAAGTATCCAGCCCCTCTTTGAATTTCTTTAAAAAATAAAATCTTCTTATGTTTTCCATGATCTTGACAACTTTAATCCTTGATCTCTATAATTTAGGCTGCTTCGAATTTGTGACAGCAACCTCTTTAAGTTTTATATATAGCTCTTATTCTTTATTTGATGATGTCAATTTTAGCAAATAGAACTAAGAATTCTGCCAAAGAACCCCTTCTAAATCGTCTATGAGGTAGGAAAAAATGGAATTACGAAGGGAAAATATCATCATCTTGGAGGTGAATTATATCTTGAATGGCATAAGGGATATGGAGAAATGTGGTAGTGCTCTACTTATAGAGAGAGACTGAAGTTCCTTAAAAACCATTCGGAGCTTCACTTTTAATATCCACTAGGTGCTTATCCAATGATTCCTTTAGTGTAAAGTTTTGTAGGTAGAATTGATTCATTTCTTAAGACTAAATTTCTCATTAGCGATTGCCCTAGAGAATTCTAAATTCCAACTTTAAGTTATTTGCATATGTTATAATCAACGACTCGAATGGAACTAATCCTAATCCAGTGGCTATCCTTTAAAGCATTTTTAAAATGTTTCCCCCTATATCTTAGCCACAATTCTTTAGTTCTTATTGCTGAATTACTCTTACTAAATTATCGTCTCTAATTAGGCTTTCAAAATCTTTTCTTCTTTTCTCTCATCCCCTTTCTTTTGTATACTAAATATTTGGGGTGTTATAGTAACTAAACTAAACATGATGCTTTTATTAAACGCCATAGTACACTACAATACATAATGTTTTAGCATAAACACAACAATGTATCAGTTGAAGTTGACAACAAAATTAAACATAGAAATACATAACATAGTTGAAAGGATGACAGCTTCATAACACCCATAAGTCACTTGAACTATCAATAAAATGATAGCACCTAGTGTATATCTTCTAAAAAGAAAAACATCTCTTGGCTTATTTCTCCTAAGGAAACATAAGTCTCCTTTAACTCTCCTAAGTGCTCTAACATGTGATTGAAATGTTAGATCACATAGTGTAACGAATCAGTGAGATAATGAATTCGAGTACAAACTCGAATGAAGTTGTGCTACTAGTACTCTCTACTATCTTGATACTAGGCAAATTTAGAGTAAAGGCAATCTTGTTAAGTCTAAAGATGGTCATGTCAAGCTTTTCAAACATTAATGTGATAAAAAAGGATCCCAACCAAATTCCTCAGTTACCTTTCTTTAAGGCTATTTCTGTTTGATTCACCTTCATTCACCTTTCTCTTCCCTTTTCTCTATTTTTGAATATCATTTATTAGAATCTCATTTTTTACCTTAAGCCTTTCCTTCTCTTACCTAAACAATGAGCATGCTTTAATTCCTTTTGGATTTATGCTTGAGTAAATAATTGATCCCTTAATATTTGAACTTTTTCTTAGAGTTTTATCATTATGTAACTCTAAGTTAAAAGCTTTTTGTTCAGTCTCAGTGACCACTCTGATCCATTCTGTGACATTTCCTATTAGATATGCATTCTTATTTGAAAGTTCTGGATAAGGCTCGAGGGGAATTTCTCTTTCCTTTAACTATTCTTTTGGAGCCTTTCTTACTCCAAACGGGATAAATTCTTTACTTTTCCTTTGGTTCTACTTAGCATATTCTTTAGTTGATCCTGATCTCATAACACCCCTTTTCATAATCTTCAAATGGTTCTAAGTTTTTGTTACCTTTTCCACTTTTGATATGAAATTATCATCTCTGTAATTAAAATTAAACCCATGTATCTTGCCAATCACTAGAATAAATTGAAGAGAACCTAATTATCTTTGCACCATTATAGGTGCATAAGCACTTCCAACCTATGGTCCTAGCAAAGGGACCTATTTATATTCTTTGCAATTAATGAGCATATTGGCTCTTTTCTTCTAGTATGGTAATCATGATACATCATCCTCAATAAAATCGTAAAAGAACTACAACCATCTCTTCATTTTTGGCTGAGATTATGCCATTTTGCTTGTCCAAATTTAGAAAGATAATTTTTGCACATATTGAAATCTTTATCATATTTGAGTTAGGAAAAATGGAATGAAGGAGGACATTTAAAATGATTGAAAGCCCACATGTATAAAAGTGCTAAGTGAGATGTAAAATGTCCTTCCCCTTCTATACGATAAAGAGTCAAACCTCTAAAACATTTTTGCTAGAATGTATGGTACAGGGTCTTCTAATTTGGATATTTGGTTGAAACATGTTATCACTTTTTCGTCTATTTGATTCACATATCTTAAAATAGAACCAAGTTATAAATTAACAAGGCAAAGACCTGAAAACCCTTTCCTCATCTAAATGTTCTTGAGCAAAATGGATCAAAGACTCAATTTTTATAACCCTCGTGCCAAATTCCTCCTATCTCAATAATTGATCTGCATGCACCCAATAATTTTGGCCAACTATTCTCTTCCTTTCTTTGTTATGGAATATTTGTATATTCTGGGCACCCTTTCTATATTGGGCATGAACTTATATTCTTCTATTGTTGGAGTCATATCCACATCTCTAAAGGTAAAACACTTGTAACTAGGGTCCAATAATAGATCATGGCTTTGATCATTTTTTAAGGCTTTGGGATAAACATTAAATAAGTAATCCATCCGTATTGCTCATCAAAGCGGCTTCTCTGCTCTGTGGTCATTTGTTGCTGAAAAATATCCTTAAGTGGTTTCCAATCACTTTGCTCAAAATTAACCTCTCCCATTTCAGGTAGTGACAGTATTTTTCCTACTTGGATGTTATCACCACCTTCCAACCAATCCACCTCCTTAATTTCAAGCTTGGAAAATTTGAAGATGATTTCTATCTTTAGATCATTTCTTTTTAAAACTTGCATAGTGACTTAAGGGTATTTCAATTGGCTAGTCCCTATAAAACATTTTTCATGAACATATGAAATGTTAAGATATGCTTGTAATGAATAATTACAAAATTAAATTTTTATGCTTTGCCAATATAAGTTATACAACTTTTCATCATAATACTAATTATAAAGAATTGTTCATTTCATTAATATGGGAACGAAGATTACAAGATCATTATTTAGATTACATGATTAGCAAAAGGTTACACCTATCTACTTAAAGAGATATGGGTCAATATTTTTAAGATAATGCTCCAATAGTGATATATCTCTCTCCAATACATTTCTTTAAAGTGCAAATTTCAAAATAAAATAAGGCGAAATATAAGCTTTCTTCTTTCCCCAACTGGACTCCTTCAATTTTTTTTGTTCTCTCTATGCTACAACATAAACCAGCGATTGGCAGAGATAATTAACTTTATAGATGCAATATACCAGAATGCTTTCCAATGGTAGATTTAAAGTATTCCACTTGAGGAACCTATCAAAATGGTAAGCATCAAGGGACATCAGGGTAGAGGGAATTGAACTTTTAGGCTGATCATTGCAAACACATAATAACTCTTTCAACTCTACCCAATTATCCCAATTCTTGTAAGGATTTATTAATGGGTTTTCTATATAGCTCCTGCAGAATTGAATAGTGCAATTGAAGGAGCACTTGATACCATTCTCAGTTGAATGCCATTCTTATTTTATTTTAAAGATAGCCAATATATAGCTATCTAAATAATCTTGTAGTAATCCTACCTATTAGTCAGGCATTATGAAGTTTAGTATCCATTTAGTGAACAGAGATGCGTGAGAAAGATTATTGATTTCCTCCATATAACTGGCTAGCAATAATTTCTTATCCAGCACTATTCCTATATGGAAACATTTACATAAGTACCACAACGGACAATATGCTTCTTTAGTAAACCTAACAACTTGTTTAGCTAGAACATATATGCAATTCATGTATAGATATTCAGGTTACCAATCTATGATTTTAATTAGGCTTGAAATTAAACCGTGATGGCTTAACAATATAACTACAGTTTATGCACCATTTCCTTATTTCTCAAGTTGGATGCTTGCTTCATTATTATTTTGGCCAATTCGATAGGTGAAGCTCTAGCTCTAGTGATAAAAATGCTTTCTATAACTAGCAAATGACATGATTTATATAATTCATCTTGGCAAAGCACTTTATAAGATAAAATGGGAATGCATACGAAAGGAAAAAAGAAAATGCATAAATGTGCTTTGTTTTATTTGTTTATAACTTTTTGGTATCTATAGTTTACGATGGTTAGGTAAAAAGGTGTCTTCTAATGTTATCCTATCATGTTGAGTATCTATTTCTAAAAGATGGTATCTTCTTCATGGTTTAGAGTCGAAAACTTTAATCATTGCTATCATCCATACCGGACTAGCAAAAGATCCATCACATCACTACTAATAGATGAAAGATTTAATTGAGGACTTTTCACAACCCAACATTGGGTTTTCCTTAGCGGCACCTCTATTTTATGATGCGGAACCCCAAGGTTAAAGAACTCGAAACCCCTAAAACATAGAATATAGCTAGAACAAGAATGAGAATAAATCCCTAACTTATTGCATCTCCAAACAATACATGTATGGAAACACAAGTAATTGGTTGATTTTAAAATAACAAGAATAGAAATTCACCAAAGAAATTACCTTGGAAGAAAATCAACTCTTTTTGTAAAAAGAAGAAGACAAGCTATCCTTTCTAATAAAATTAGGCCAAGCCTTACGTGAAAAACTCACAAATATTATTGATCATTCAATTGTGATTTTACAAGCCAATAATGAGGCTATTTAAAGGCCTCTTGCACCAACTCCCATTTCAATAAGGAAATAAAAAGCAAAGGGCATGTTTGGATGGCACCCCTTAACAAAGAAACAAAATTACAAAAATTAAAGCTAAGCCAAACAAGGCCCTTGTTTTTCAAAATAGGAAATAAAATAAGGGACATGTTTGTTTAACTCCTAATTAAATTTTCTATCTTGAACTAATATTGAAATAATTAAATATTCAACAAACAAGGCCCTTCCCACATAAAATAAACTAGGCCCATATGAAGTGTAGCCCACTTTTAAAGCCTATACACTAAACATAACATTTTGTTCTCTTCTGCTTTATTTCTTAGACTCACTTTTTTATTCTTCTCAAGCTTGGTCCCATTTTCTTGCATTTCTTCAACAAAGATTTTGGTCAAGCTTGCAAATCTTTCGTTTAGTCTTTTGGCCCTTGATCTTGTTATTGGTCCTTCAGGCATGGTAAAATCTCCATTTTGCCCTCCTTTGCTCGTATCATTTTACCCTCAACTTATGTCTAAAAATAAGGGAAGGTCAATCCTGACCCAAAATGTTATGTGTGATTAAGACAATTTTATACCATTTTGATTTTTAAGGCCATTCATTCAACTGTAAATCATACATCATGCAAAACACATAGATCTACAAAAGAACGATCCCTAGTAGAGTCATCAACTATAATTGGCCATCTAAATATTGAAATATTAAAGAAATGTAGGTTAGAAGTCGCCACCAGTTATAATGAGTGTAATTGGGTACTAAATACTAGCATGCTTTTTTTATATGGTTTCGAGGATCTTACTATACATGGGGAAGGTGTTAGGCACTCTATATCATCCTCACATTAAGGTATGTCGTCTATGAGGCAATTTTTTATTATATTTTTAAACTGTTAATAAATGATAGATTTTAGAATCAATGCTGACTCTTATTAAAATTAATGACTATTGCTTTCTTTTATGAATAATAAATCTTTGATTTTTGAGAATCAATGCCGACTCCGATGGGTAGTATTTAGTATAATCTATTTCATTTTTTGAAATTTATATTATTGGATTTCAACATATATTCTTATAAAGTATATCATATGTGAATTTTCGACTTCTAGAAAGCAATGTCTTAACTTATTGGAAGATCATACCAATGTTTGAGTAATTTAAAAGAATATTATTTAGGTCAATAATGATTTAATAATTTCATATAATCAATAAGAAATCTAAAATCCTATATACTTAATTATCATAACTTTAGAATTTATTCTGGAGGAAATATGTAATAAATTATTATCTCTTTTTTTTAATTTTATTTCCTTTTTAGAAGAATGAGATTATTTAACTATATAAATTTTTTGAACCTCAAGTTATGATTTCATAGAATAAATTTTATGACTCACTATATATGTAAATTTAATAATTTAGATCCCTAAAAAACTCTTATTATTCATCGAGTAATAGTTCATCTTTTCATAATTTTAGGGTCAATACTGGCTCTAATGAATAAATTATATTCACAAGATTTAAATGTAATATTTTATAGTTTAAACAATGTAGAATTCAGTTATTTATTTTTGGATTCAAAGAAAGAGTTATAGATTTCGTTTGAGAATTATAGTAGTTGAATTTTATTGAAAATTATATTATTTTCAAAATAGTTTGATAGTTAAACAAATAAGTCAAATTGGCTTATTTTTTGAGAGATTTAATGAGATTATAAATTTATTCATTATAATCAATGATAATTTAGATATTTAACAAAAATTTTATTCACATAATATTTTCTAATTATAAATCAATATTTTCATTTCTTTATAGAAATTAGTTAAAAAAATTTCTAAATGAATCTAAAATATTAGCTTATTTATTCTAGAAAAAATAGTTATTTCTAAGATATATAACGTCAAAAGTAAATTTATGCTAATAAAAATTCATATAGGGAAATTAATTTATTACATAGGCTAGTGATTGATTAAAAGAATTAAACAAAAAGAGGGAATACTATTATATTAAAGATTAAATCAAGTTTATGTTTTTCGTAAAAATATGCTATTATTATTATTATTTGATTTATTGTTATTACCAATTTTATTGATGTATAATAATTAGTACACATTTATTTGAGATTTATTACTATCTTGATATATTCAAATCATTTTAAAATGATTGAGCAATTAAGTCAATATTGATCTATTTGTTTTCACAAATTTAATAAGGTCATTAATTTTATTATTTTTAGAATTAATGGGAGATTCCCTATTAAATATTTAATAAAGATCCCACATAATATGCTCATTATATTCTTTTAATTATAGACTAAATATAAAATAAAATCTAACTAAAATCCTAATCATTATTTCACTTATTATAGAAATATAATTATTCCTCATGATTTATGTTATCAATAATGAATTTCTACTATTAGAATTCATATATGAAAAAATTAATAACCTAAATTAAAAAACTATCACACGAATCAAATTTTATTGATTCCCATATAAAATGATGTTATCAATCAATTAATTGTTATTCTCAATTTTTATCGATGCCTAATTGTAGATTGATATACATTTGTTTAGAAATTTATGGATTCAGGAAAACTTTTGGGGTTGTAATGTACTTTTCAAGTTTTATTTCCGAGGGAGAATTACAAGAAAAATCCTCATTTTTCAAATTCTTTAAAATGCATCCAATATGGAAAAGATTGTATTGCCTCATTTTGGAACTTTCTACCCTACTAAAGAAAAGGGGTAGAATCATCATTTTGCATTTTTTAACCTAGATATAAAAATACTCTTTTTTCTCTCTCCTCATACTTTTCCTCTTCTCTATCGTCTCTTCCCTTTCTCACCACCCATCTCTCTTTTCTACCATTTCTTTCCCTCTCGTAATGCCTATCTCTCCTCATCTTTTTCCCTCTTTCACTACCTATTTCCCCTCTTTACTATCTTCTTTCTTTCTCACTACCTATCTCTTCTCGCCTTCTTCCCTCTCTCACTGGTTATCTCTCTTCTACCGCTTCTTTCTCTCTTTACTTCCTGTATCTGTATTGCTCTTAACTTCAGGCACTCCTAATATACCCTATGTTAAAGATTTTTTTGTATTTCTTTAGTTTTTTTATTTTTTATGTTTTTATATATCGTTCTAACTCCTTCTCTTATTTTTATTTGTAGGAAATTAAGACTAAGCTTGAAGAGGGGTTTTGGATTTGGTTGAAGACATTTTATTGATTCTTCCTTTTTATTTTACATTTGTAAAAATATCCCCTTTTTACTCACTGGATCTATTTAAAAATTTCTTTTTTATCTGTCCTCATTTCTAGTTATCTTTTTGGGTCCCTAAAACTAAGTCTAAAAAAAGACCTTTATTTTTGAAAAAGCAAGGTTGTTTTATTTTTCTTCTTTGCATGTGTGGATCTAGGATGTGTTTATTTATATATATTTTTTGTTTGGGTATTTTTTGCTAAAGGATTTGTATGCTATTTTTCTAATCTACCTTTTTCCTTTATTTTTTTTGGAGAGAAATGGTTTCAAAAAACTTCTTTCTTTTGGTTGTTTTTGGCCTCTGGATAGGTTAAAGTCGGGTATTTTAAAAGAAGCTACTTTGGTTACTTTAGGTCATTGCTTCTATTTCATATATATTCTTTATTTTGTATCTGTTTTGGTTTTTTACTAGCCTTTTTGTTTATTTTTATATCTGGCTTTATTTGGTTCTAGTTCATTATTTCAATCTTCTTTGTAGTTTTCTCGTTTGCTTCTTATCAGTATTTGATGCCATTTAAAAATTTGAAATCTTTTATTATGCCTTGTTTCTAGATTTATTCATTAAAGTTTTTATTCATGCATGTGTTGGCTCCCTCATTTATTTGATTTTCTACTTTTTTTTTACTTAGATCTGATTTTATTTTACTTTGGTTACTATTTCTAGTCTTCTTGTGGTTTTCAAGTATGCTTCTTATCAGTATTAACCAAAAAAAATTTTTTTTCAAGTATTTCATTTCCCTTGTTTATTGACCTACTTGCTTTTGGATTTATTGTTAATGTCTTTATTCATGCATGTATTTGCTTCCTGATCCTATCTTATGTGCTGAAATCTAACTTGCTCTTTATTCTCATCATTATATCACGTTTTGGACAATAGAGATGTTTTTATCTGGTTTACCTATTTTGTGTTCTTGATTTCTAGAAGTTTAGGACATTAAATCATCATTTTTGTAATGATTTATGAACAAAATGAGAAGATTTTTTTTAAAAGAAGAATTTTATATCAATAGCTCACTTAAATAGTCCCTTTTTATTTTGCTTTTGCCCAAGGATGAATGGGACTCTATAATCACATTTTATTTCCTTTATTTATCTGTTTGCCCCTCCGATAATGTAACATTCACATATCTATGTAGTTAGTAAATTCTTAAAATACTACACCCTACAGATACTATATTTTATTTAAGACTGCATAGATGTTTATGTTTTTACTATAGTGGGTATCGGTGGATTATAAATAAAAGGACCATGAATTATATGATATGGGAAAGAATTCTGAGGGTAAAATGAAAAAAATAACATAAAGATAAGTAAAACATTTCAGAAACATAGTAGTGAATACCATTGATACTAACAATTTTTTTTTGTATTCATTTAAAAAAATCAATACCAACCCTTTTAAATAAACACAAGAATCAACGATGTGTTTCTTGTTATAGCAAATTGTACCTATTATGAAGACTTCAAAAATTCTTTACTCTTAGTATTAATGATCTTCAGCTGCTCCCAACCATCCCTTTCTTTTCTCCTTTTTTCGTGTTAAATTTCTCTGTTGACTTAGTTTTTATAGTGGAAAGATTTATTATGCATTCATAATACTAAAGATGGTACAAATCTCTTTTTCTACCAAAAATTTATGTTTTAATTGGCCCTAGATTTTAAGGCTTAGATGTGTGTTTTGTATGAAAGATTAGTCCTTTAAGCAGGCACTAATCAATTTTAATTTATGGGTCCCTATAGGCAATAGCTGGCATCCCAACTCTAAAAACAAAAGTTGATTAAATTTTTCTTTTTCTCGGTCTGGGCATATTTAGCCCGACCTATCTAGCTTGTTAAAAATTATTGGGCTAGGATGAGCCTCATTCTCATATCCATTTTTATTTTCAATTTTTAGTTTTATTTATGTATCATTAAGCTATGTATATATTGGGCTTGGGCTTGTTCAAGCCTACCCAAATCTCGCTTATGTATTATTAATTGAATTCATGTTTAACATTCAGTTATAAGACATTTTCCTATTATTATTATTTCTTATTTATTATACATCACTATAATTAAGATTAAATTGAATGGGTTGGGCTAAAGCCCACCATACTATTTATTTTATTTCTTATTTTTATCTTTATATATTGGGTTTTAAGATAGGCTTTAGACTTAATTCTTTTGAACTTTTTATTTATCGTATGATATTCAAGTAGCAACTATCTTAACTTCTTACTAACAAATGATAATAATAATTACAATAGTATCTAAAGTAATAATAGTAATAAGTATACCTATCACATGAATGATCAATGATCAAAATAACAGTAACCTAAAAGGAAACACAATAAAAATGCTTCTTGGTGCATGCCTAAATTTAATAAAATTATTATTTAAATTGTATCGAATGAGTTGGGAGCCCTTGAACAAAATTGGACATCTACATGTACATTACCATATAGCTGTCAACTCATCATGATATTCTCATATGCATGATCTTACTTGCACTTACCTCATCAAATTTCAATGTCTAATATGTTACATTTGAGCATATGTTACAAGCATGCAAGTAATAGCAATCAATGCAAAGCATATTTCTCATGCATAATTGTAGATTTTATAGTGCTTTCATTTATTATATTTTCAAAGCCCATTGTATTCCAAGAGCTAGATAGCTTGGAGTAACAGTTGTACAGTACCCAACGAGGTTTATGTGTTTATACACACATATCTATGAAATCAGTAGGTTGGGCTCAATAGTATAGTGCTTACGGAGCTTACATGGTTGTACCCATATGTATCAGTTGTATAATGCTCATGGGGCTTACATAGCTATACCTGTAACAATGATATAATGACAACATAGTATTGCCAAAAGACCCTATTGACATGCCAACTTATTCAAATACTATTTCTAGTCTAGGTATATATGGGCATTTTAGTAGTATTGAATAACAATAACATTATCACCATTTATCTATTAGCGTATTATTAGTATTATACTCATAGTGTAGAAATAGTAAGCATCATATCTCGCCATCAAATGGCATAAACTTAGTTTTCAATTGCATTTTTTAATATTAATTATTCAAATGATAAACAACTGTGTATCATAGAGCTCAATGATTGTATAGTCAGGCTTATGCAAAAAATCTCAAATAATCCATGTTAAAAATTCAAAATAAGTGTTAAGCATTTAACATAGCATAGTCATCCAATAATTCACATAATCATAGCACCAAGCATTTAGCAATATATCATCATAAATAGAGTCTTACACTGTATCTCATACTTCAAGTGTTTTAGAAACAAGTTATAGAAATTAAAGCTCATCACATCGTAACACATAGCAAGAATTCACATCTTGCCTTTAAAGCAATATTTGTTTCCATTTCATAATGCATGCCATCATTAGTCTCACATTATAATTACGTATTCAACCCATTATAGTGTATTATTAGGATTAAATCATCAAACTCTTGTATAAGTTCTTTATTTAACTTACATTTATCTTATTAGGATATTATGATTTCACATTCTCAAAGATGATCAAGTTATTCATGTAAATATTATGTTAATTATATTAAAAACAAAGTGGAAATTCTTCAGTTTAAATTGCATTAAAAAGTCTTTCAAAATCATTTTGTTTACGCAAAATTATTAACATTATGTTGCTGGAAAAGAAAGGTCATGGATGTAAGGCCCTAAACCTCCTAATTACTATGTTAGGGGGTCATGGTTGTGTGCCCTAAGGGGTCATGACCGTGAGGCCTTTGGACTTGACATTATAAACTTGAACTTTTTTTTTCATTTTCAATAGTAAACTCTTATAATTGTCATCCTAATTCACACCAAAATCACTTCTAAATCATTTATACACATTTTACACAAATTAGTCTTTATTAAACACATATCAGTTGCATCAAAATCAATCAAACATCAAAATTCACTCAAAAACTTAGAATTTTAGCATATAACCTATACTAAAAATTCAAGCACAAATCAATGGCAAAAGTCAAAATTAGTTTATCTACATACTATTTTGTAGCATCTCTAATGAATTGAGAACGATTTAATCTTCAATTACATCTTTCCTTTTGATTTTTTTCTAGTCTCCTCTTCCATCTCTTCTTGAATTTTAATGGCAACCCAACAAATATGCACCAAGACAATTTAATTGCATAGAAAAATTACTAGATGAAGTTGATTGGGTTTACCTTGTTGTTTTTGTAAAGATTTGTATGTTTAGTTTGTCTATAACTTTGAGAATAGAGGAAGATAAAGAGAATGTTTGTTTTCTTTTTCTGCCATGCAAATAAAATTAGCTTATATATACCTTGGATGGGTGGCTAAGATTGGCCCCTTAAAATCCATATAATAGCCCGTAAATGCCAAAAGCACAAAATCACGCTAAATCCTAGGTAAAATATTTTAAATCCATTTTTATTACTTATTAGTGCAGAAATTTTACATTTTAATTATTTGAGAATTTTCATTTCATTTATTATTATTATTATTATTATTATTATTATTATTATTATTATTATTATTATTATTATTATTATTATTATTCTTCTTCTTCTTCTTCTTCTTCTTCTTCTTCTTCTTCTTCTTCTATTGGTTTTGGGGCATTACAAGAACTCTCCAAGAGGTGCACAAGAGAATTTTGTGTTACAAGAACTCTCCAAGAGGTGCATAGGAGAATTTTATCTCTAGATGCTAGTAAGAAATAAAATTCAAGAAAAAGATGAATTTGCAGCAACAATAAAGAACTTTTTTCTCTGTCTCAAAGTCCCTCTTGAGAAAGACTTTTGAAGGGTTTTTATACCTTTTTTTTCACCCCTAGGTCAAACTAAAAGGCCTTTTAACTTTTAAAAGGCTAATTAAATTTGGGCTTTTAATTAATTAATCAAAAGGCCTAAATTAGGCCTAGTCACTTAAAATATTTAATTAACCATTAATTAATATTTTGAACTTTTCTCTTGGGCTCCAAGCCTAATAGTTGTACTCCTTTTATTTCTTCTTATTTAATGATATCCAAGATCATTAAATACTCTGTATTTTTACTTCATTAATTTGTTCATATTAGTGTGTGACCCTATGGATTTCTGAAGCATGTTGGCAGTAAAGTAGTGAATTAGAATCCTAGTAGAATTGAGATTCTGTGATTTAATCCAATTAAATTATTATTAAGTCCCATTAATAAATTCATTATTATACAAGTCATCAAAGGCTTCTAGCCAAGTGTCAAAAAATCAAGTGGTTTGACTTAACCCTTGCATATTCAATTACTATGCAATAAGCTCTTTTCATCATTCTTTATCTCATATAAGTTTGAGTATGGACTTGTGTCAACTCAATGCTTAATTAAGTATGTCTAATTAAATGCTAAATATGTTATTCTAATGACATTTGTCTTTATTTTCAAAATACCCCTATGAATCCAATTCACTAGTATTTCACTCTGTAAAGAATCCTGATAAAGATAGTCATTTGGAACTATGAGATAAACTTCCCTTAAATGATATGGAGTAGTGAATTCTATATTGATCACTCAACTACCTTTAAGTACCTTATGCTATACCCATACTCCTAGCTATATATACCTTATGGTAAAGTAAAAGCATAAGAGCAAAATATAACACTTAATATTTAAGATAGTTAACAACCCTAAGTCTAAAGATACTCGCACAACTGAATATGATGAGATTATTATTCATTGATATAAATCATTCATCCATATGAATGATCTCATGTTGCATCCTTAATGTACTTGTTTTCTAAATAAGCATCCATAAGTTAACCCTGAGCATCCTTTATGCTCAAAGTTTGTGAGATCAACTACTTAAACTACATAAGAAGTATAATATGTGCTAGTCTATCTGTATTAACAATGTCCCATTGTTAATAATATGATTAGGGGTAATTTTGATATTATCACATTTGCATACATAAGCATCTCACATGACGAACTTTTTCATAAATACCTCTATACTGTGATTATATACTAGGGGCTTTACTACATAATTTAAGATTAACTCAAGTAAATGATTAAACATAAATACCATGTAATAAAGAAATGCAATATCATTATTACATGAAGTTCACATGTAACATGAAAAATCCCTATTACATAAGATTTAGGGCATACAACTAAAACTTGAGACTCAAATTTTCACTATTCATGTCCTAAAAGTACTATTCATTATCTAAAAAATCAATATTCGTGACCCAAATTTTTGAGCATTATAATAAAGTTCCAAACATGGAAGCTAGCATAAGTAGAAGCTTAAGCATGAGAATAAGCTTTTATATTTGCTTACTTTTTAATCCAGTAAACAAATATGTCCTTACCTAAAGTAAAGAAAGTCCTACAATTATTCACTTATGCACCAAACTTAGATTCATTAGCATGATCAGAATTAATAGCCTATAGACATCTTGCAAATCTGATAAGATAAAATCTAAAGAAAAATGAGATATGGTCCACTGTCATTTTTTTTTTTCAAAGTAAAGCATATCTAGTCTCATATTTTATTTTGAGACAAAAAAATATCATACCATTTAAAAATTTGTCCAATTTTTCTCTTATTTGTAACAACAAAGATATTTTTGCATTTTAATTTATTTTTAACAATTTACTGAAGTCCTTAATAATTTTTGTGAGAGCTCAAGTCAAAGAGTTAGAATATAAAAAGCACTGATCTTTTTCTTAAAAAAAATGTCTCTTTTCATGACCTAAAACAACATACTAATAGCCTAGGTTTTAAGGAAACTAAGGGTTATGGTGTTATTTAGGAGTTACTTTGCTTCACAATAAAATTTCTACGGAGACACATGTGTATCTTATGAATAAAACGAGACAAAGAAAATTTCCATATCAAATTCTTCAGAGATTTCCTTGGCTGGTTACATTATATTGGCACATTTTGTTCTCATTACAACTCCAGTTATGGAATGTAGCCTACTAAACTTCCAATAAATGTATAAAATGAGCTACAAAGTTCCATTGATAACTTTATTTAGGGAAGTAAGACAATAACCATAACTTGCCTTTAGTTGCATGGGTTAAAGTGATTTTGCCAAAGATGAATAATGGATTGAGTATTTAGAGTTTATCTCTTTTAAATAAATTAAGGTTTTTGTATGAAGAGGTGATAGCAGTTCATACTCTCTAATAATAGCTTATGAGTGGAGATTTTAAATTAAAATATAAAGTGAATATAAGCTTGGTTAATAATCTCCTAGTGTCATCTTCATCTTCTCCTTTATGGAGACACATAGCTTCTAACTAGGATTGGGTGACTAAAAACCTTTTTTTGGTCCCTTGATAATGGTTATAAAGCTCAATTTTGGATGGAAAAGTGGGTCCTTAATCTCAATAGTAATTTGTTAGAGGTTATGATTAATTCGAGTCTAGAGGACTTGAAATTCTTCATTATTTCACATTTTGTGATGGATGATGGAATCTAGAACTATTAGTTATTCTCTTGATTTTTACCTATAAAACTTTTATGCATACTGTCACTATCCTTCCTCTTTACAATTTTATGGGAGAAGAAGCTTTCTTTTGGGCCCTTCTTTTTTAAGATATTTTACTCTCAAATGTGCCTATAGCTCTCTTATTCAAAAGAGTGAAGGGAATAATTTCTCTTAGCTTTTTACATGGTAAGAGCTTAGTGTGCATAGAGTTAAAATGTTCTTATGGCTTCTCCTTAATCATGGTGTTATGGCTAATGAAGAATGACAAAGGCAACATCTTGATGATTTATCCCTTTGTGTTATTTGTGGCACTCATAATTAATCTAGCATTCATCTCCTCCCTATTTACATACTTGCGTTTCACTTTTGGAATTTTATTATCCTAGTTAAATTTTTGTCATGGTTCTTTGATGAGAGTGTTTCTACCAGTCTTAGGTTATATCCAACTTAAAGCTCTATAAGATCCAAGTGAGAAGGTATATGATGGGATGTCTTCCTTGTTATAGATTGTTGGCTTTTATAGAAGAGGCAAACTAACTCTATTTTTCAAATATCCATAAAGATCTATTTTTATCTTGCTAAGGAAGCTTTCTTGCAAGCATACTTTATCCTCAATGCTATGAGTAAAATTGAAATTTCTCACTTGCATTAGCAGTAACTTATTCAAGTTATTTGGAAAATTTCATATCAAGGTTTCTTCTAACTACGTCGAATGCCTCTTTAAGATATGGTGTTGGCATCATTTAAGATGATAACAATTCTTAGGTTAAAGGTTATGTAGTTAACATAGGATATTGTTCCATCCTCCAAGTCGAAATTTGGTCAATCTCACATGGTGTCATGTTGGGTAAATCCTTGATATTTCCCATGATTTGGTAAAAAGTGATAATCAAGTTGCTATTGATATGACTATTGTACCATACTCTATGCATGCTACTTGTTTGACTTTGATCTCTTAAATAAAGGCTACTTTAGTTTGGTTCTCTAAAGTGATGATCTCTCAAGTAAGAGTGTGCAAATTGTCAATTTGGTTCAAAACTGAACCAAAAACTAAAATTCAAAAATTTTTAGAACTAAACCGAACTTTTTATAAGGACCAAATAAAAAAAAACTAACATTCATATATAACCAAACTGAATTAACCGAAATCTTATATATTTTTATTTTTTTATATATAAAAACTCCAAAACGACGTTATTTTGAGAAGTTCAATCGGTTCGATTCTTTCAATTTTTGCCATCCAAGAGCTAAATCAAATCGATTAAACCGAACTCACATTCAAAAATCAAATCGAAAAAATCGAAAACTGAACCACATAATCAAATAGATCAATTTATCAATGGTTTGGTTCGATCTGCATAGCCCTACTCTTAAGGAAGCCATCTTTTTAGGTTCTTTTCTCATTTTTGCATATGATTATTCCTCGAGTTCTATGTGTTGGATTTTTCCCCACCTAGTGTTTCTTCTTAGTTGTCTCACAAGTTAATTGTTATTTTGCATTAGTTTGGTTTGTCTTGTGGGGCTTCCTATCTTCTTGTAAAAAAAATTGAAAAAAAAAGAGATATTTTTGCATTTTTATACTAAGAAAAATAGTAAATTTGTACCAATTTTTAGATGTATGAATATTTTTAAACTAATTTTTAGATAATAAAAATATTTTTTAATCCACAACAAAATAGAGTAATAAATATATTGAATTTCGAAAATTGAGGATATTTTTGCACTTTATTTTTTTTAAACTATATTTTTTTAGTTTTTCCTTATGTATTTACATTTTATTCTTGATAATAAAACTATTAAAACTTATAAAATTAAAATTCTACCCGAATTGAACACTAGATTGAAGATATCAAACTCCTTTTTCTTTATAGAAGTATACAAACAAGTAATGCAGATTCGACTGTATATATAAAAAAGGTATGGTGAAATGAGGATTTCATTGTTAATATTATAATTCGCATTGATGCTAAGATTTAAAAACAAAGTAATATTTCCAGGCCATTTCTTCTTTGAAGTGGATACACTATAGGAGTGTACATTCAGTCGGTTCAATTCGAAAACTGATTAAATTGAATTTTATTTAGGAAATAATCGAATCAATAAAAATAAGTAGAGAAAATCGAACCGATTGAACAAATCGAACTTTATATATTTTTTATTTTTTTACATAAAAACATTAAAACGACGTCCTTTTAAATATCCAAAATAACATCATTTTGATAGTTTGGTCGGTTCGGTATATTTGGTTTTCATAAAACATAATTGAACCGAATAAACTAAAAATTTTTTACAAAATCAAACTAAAAAAACCGAAACGAATAAATTGAAATACTTTCGGTTCGATTTTTCAGTTTCTATTGGTTTTGGTCACCCCTAATACACTACCACCCAAAAGCATAGTTTGTCCAAATGAAAAATAATTTTTTTCTTTTTCTTTTATTTTTTAACAAAATTAAAATGGATTTATGTCTTTTTTATCATTAAAATTTTTAAAATAATTAATGTATACTCTAAATTTCTTTTTAGTAAAATTTTATCACCAAATTTAAAAAAATGAAATGATTTTACCTTTTTACTTTTTAAAATGTGTCATTTTTACGTCCTAAACATACAAAAATTGATAAATTTTATCTTTAATAGTAATAACATGGGATATTCTGTCATCTATTGATATAAAAATTCATGACATTTTCTCTTTTTTTTTTTGATTTTAGGGATAAAATCGTACCAAAAAATAATTTAAAGGAATATTATAGCTATTTGGAAAATTTTAGTGACAAAAAAATTTCATAAACTCAATTAAAAAAAATTGCTTTGCATAGTCAAATTGGAAAATATATGAGAAGTTTTTCTTTGAACTGAAATAGGAAATAACAAAGAAAATAAGAGGTATAATTTAATATAAACTTACTACTGAGATATCTATATAATATGCACTTGATTATTATATATTATATTTAATTAATTTTTTTTTCAATAATATACTAAATTATCAAAAAATTCAAGGTCAAATTGTTAAATTCATTTTGTTATAGGGAGAAATTACAATTTCGCCTTTTACGTTTTTTAAAAACTTTTAATTTGTTATTCTAATTTATTTTGGTCCTATTTTATCTAAAATGTTTTAAAAATAGTGCTAAAATTTCAACTTTTTTAACTCTATTAATATACGATAACAGTACTAACGCGAACAATATATCAGTCCACGTTACCATTTGGGTTATTAATGAATCCTACTTGGGATTGACTCATAGTTTAAAAATATTATTTTATTATTGATATTTTACGAAAATAACTATTTTGCTCCTTAATTTTCTTTTTTCAAATACATCCAAATTTAAAAATTGTTTTTTCTTTATTTACATTTCTATTTTATTTGTAAAAATAATTTTTAAATTTCAATATAATGGATAAAATAATAAAAA
>CANXYI011799780.1:0-11962 GCA_948208565.1 Hura crepitans
CTAAGGCTGAACTAGTTTAGCCTATTGTAAAAGGCCTTTTCTTTTGAAAATATTCTCTCTTCTCTTACAGCATTTCTTCCTTGTTATAGGCTGCTACCACTAACCTAGAGAAATCTCAAATCTTAGCGGTCAAGATCTGTATCCTTATCTCTACATTGAGGCCCTTCTTATACCTCTTGCACTTCTCCTCATTATCCGGTAAGCACTCAGCTGCATACCAGCTCAAATGGTTGAAATCTTTCTCGTACTCCAAAATCATCCTCTTACCTTGTCTCAAGTCAAAGAACTCCTATAGGAGTCTGGGATATACTACTTCTTAAACTCCTTCAGAAAGAAGTCCCAAGTCAGCTCATCAGCTGCTCTTCTCCTCTTCATTCTATCCCACTAGTGATACGCTTCCTCTTGAAGCAGTGATGTAGCACATCTGAAATACTCTCCTTTAGGACACTCGAACTCTTCTAAGATTCTAGTGGTCTTCTTTAACTAGTACTCAGCCTTTGTTGTATTATCCTCCCTAGACCCAAGAAATTCCATAGCTCCTATTTTTCTAACTCTCTCTAAATATGTCTTTTGTGGGATTGAAAGAGCTAGTGGAGGTGGAGAAGTAACAACAATTGGCACTAGAGCTGGTGCTATAGTGTGTCTCAGTAAATCCACTATCTGTTACTGCGACGTAGGTGAAACTTATGCCTGAGTCTATGGCTAAGCCTGAGGTTGAGGTGGTAGCTAATAGGTAAAATTAGTTGGCCCTAGAGTGGCTGCACTCACTGTTGGTCCCTATATCATTGTAGGTGCATAACTAGCCACCTCCTCTCCTCTCCTCTCTCAGGCGAGGTCCATTTACTCATTGCATTAAACTGTACTAGAAATAATTGTTAACATCAAATAGTGTAGCTTGAATCAAACCAACATCCTAGTCTCATGCACTCTTGTATAAAATGCCTAGAAATGCCTAAACATACTTTGATACCACTAAATGTAATAGCCTCTACCCATTTCTACCTGAAATAGGCAAAGCGTACCACTTCCCGTTAAGATCACCCATCTTAGGATTTCCCTAAGGGCTTTTCATTTAAATTTTATCTATGTTTGACCAATTTTGACCAAACAGGGCCTTATTTCATTTCTAATTATTTATCCTCTTAAGAGATCTTATTTTAGTTTGTTAAAACTTTAAATTGACCCTAACAAATAATTATAGAAAATTGGGCAGCATAACGGCTACCCTGGCAACTAACCCCAATTAAACTTGGAAAGAAAAACACTTCAAAACTCATATTCTCAATCATCTCCCCCTTTTGGACCCTCTAGTCCTCCATAACATAGTCAACAACATAATAAAATACTCATTTCACAAATCATAAGCTTGTAGACCCATTAGCACATAAGCATGCATAGATAGATATTCATTAACAGACAAATTGTACATGTATTTAGTCTACCAAGTTCATTTGTACAAGCATCCCATAACCCACAACATCTATATACATGAGTGCATCCATTTAAAACTCAAAAGAAATATAGAAAAGATACCAAAAGACTCTACAATAGCTACACTAATGATGATGTTTAGTGCTGACTATTGCTCCATCTATAACCTACGCATCGAAACCCTGACACACTGAGTATGAACTCAGTGGTGGAATAAGCCAAAAAAAATGTCTACCATGCATACAAGCAATATACAATGTTTTATTGTATATTCATGTTCACCCTAACTCTTTTATGTCTGATTTATGTTCAAGTTCTGTTATCCAAATAACTTATCAGATAGTGTTCTTATTATTAAGGCCTATGACAGATAGAGAACTCTTTAAGATACTAGATAGTGGAACTATCCGATGCAGTGGCCCACTTTTAAGACCTAGGTAGCTGCACTCACCTTGCCCGATAGCAGGGACCTATCTGAAGACCACTTCCAATACCGGACTAGCACATAGTAGGGACTCATCCGTAGACCACTCCCAATATCTGCAAATCATATTAGCATCATCAAGGGTGGATGGCAAGGACCTATCTGTAGACCACTCCTAATATCCATAAATAAATACACAATAGTGCATGGTTCATCATAAAACCTCAGTGGCTGCACCCGCCACAATCAAACAAAGCAGTAGGCCCTAGAAGGACCAACTGCCTAACAATTGGTACTCCCTAGTTGACCGGTCAACCCATCTAATGGACATTTAACTGATGGGCCATTCATTAATTCCGACCATAAATTTTAATATTTTACCATTAAGTTATGTCTTATGACAAAATGCACCTAATTGCTAAAACCTCACCAGTAGCAGCAAAATTACTATTCATTTGGTAACTTTATGAGACTGCTGCTATTCATTTAGTCAATTTTATCCATTATACTTTTCTCATGCCAACTCATACAGTGCCATACTTTTATAATCTCACATTCATTCATTTAGACAACATTAATGGTCACACAATATGTCATTCCATGCCAAGTAAGTACTCATTTTACACTTACATCTCTTACCACTAATTTACCCTAAATTTCATGCCAATGTTACTACTACAATAAACTCATTTCTAGCATCACTAATTCCTCACTTAACATGCCATTACCATTATTATACCTATTATGGCCAATAAGGCACCCATTCGCCCAAACATGCTACACACACATCACATGTATTTCTTCCAAATGACTAAGTAAAATCTATCAATTTCATTCTAATAAACACTTTATAACACTAATTCAGTAAAATGCCATGCTTACACCCAAAATGTAAAAGTTCTATACAAAGTATACACACACAATTAAAGCATATACTAAAAGGCATATTAAATTTAGCTTATTCTATATACCTAAGGTGTATGTACACCCCTTTCTTCACCACCTTTGGCCTTGCTCCCTTGGTTTCTCTCACTTGTTGGTTCAACCCCTAAACATACATCATTTAAACTTACAATATTCCCCAAAAAAATATCTAGAGCTCCAATTTAAATTCTAAAACCATGATGATTCTTAGAATTGCCTAAGCTACCTATATCAAAAATACAAAATGGGATTGAAGGGCTTACACTCACTTTGGTCAGTATTCACCTAAGTGGTGAATTTCCCAAATTTGAGCTCTTTTCTTCAAATTCTTGGTGGAATTAGTGCTTATGGATCATGGAGGTTTTAATTTCCTATATTTTCATGAATTTTGAAAGAGAGAGGAGAGAGAAAAGGATGAAAATGGTAGGGTTTTAATGGTGGTTCATGTCAACCTAGCTTGGAGTGGGAGGTTAAAGGAGACTTTTGCACATATTAAGTGTATACACAAGTGGAACCAGTTAAGTAAGGTAGGATGGATGCTTTAGGTTGGCCCACATGGCCACCAAATGACTTAAATGCATTTTATGTCCATTTTTGCTTCAGAAATTCACAAAATATTCTTTGTGTCTTCAAAAATTCCCATTTTAGTTTTAAAAGTCATCGATTAGTGTAACTAAGGCCCATGTAAAATTTCAAGTCAAAATTCAATAATTGACTTTTTGGCATTGTTCACCCACCAGAATAAAATATTCAAAAAAAATATCTATTGACCTCAAAAAATTATAATTCCTCCTCTATCATACTTAGTGGAAATTTTGAGGTTCAGAGTGTGGTATTTTATAGACCATCTTGGCATATCCCAAGGCTATCTTGGCCCAACCTCATTTTATCTCCTCATCCACTAGTTCTTGACCTAATATGATTTATTGGTTCTGTGAAATTTTTTTATTCATTTGTTTTCCCTATTTTTAGGCCCGTCAAAGTTTTATGACCAATACGCTAGTCATCGGACTCGAAATGATGACCCACATTGCAAAGAACATCACTCGGGCCTAGAAGGTACTGTTTATAAGACCTAGACAGTCAGGTATTCTAGTACGTGTTTGCTCTAAATCTTTTCTAAATGATGGAATAATGCCTTTCTAATAAATGAAGTGGTGCATGTGTTTTTGCTTATTTTCTTCTAAATGAATGGAGATTTTGAATGAGTGATAAATGCATGTAAGACATGACAATGACTTTTAAATGAATGAATCTAATCTTATGTTTTATGAGTTATTAATACAGAATTATGATGAATCTATTTTTACTCATGATGAATCATTGGTGAAGGTAAATATGTGTTAGATGATTGAATGTATCTTTTCTTATGATGAATGAATCCTATGATTGAGGGATGTTGGCAAATGTATGAATAGGCAGAATAGGTATTTTTTTCCTAAAATAGATGTGTAAATGAGTGTAAGTGAGTAAACTTATTATTTGTGATATGTGTGTGCCAATGTTTCTAAATGCATGAGTTAGTGCTTATTTTGTTATTGGGTTCATTCTCCTCTCAAACTTATCATAGGAAAAGGTTGGGTTTGAGAAAAGAGTGAAGTTGTAGGCTAGGTTGGGCAAATAAGAATAAGATGCCTCTTAAAGGAAGAGGTCAAGTTATGGTGATGGAAAAGCTAGAGAAGGTGTTTAAGGTAAACAATGATAAGGCCAAGGCATGGATGAAATGTCAATTTAATATGATAGGCATTTAAGCATGTGAGGTTAAAGAGTTAATGATTATGATGAATGAGCGTGCAAATGTATGCATAGCATTGTACTCTTGTTATAAGTTGGTCCAAAGATTTTCCAACTAAATATTTTCTCTCGACCTCTAATTTTTGCCTAAACCACCCTTTGTAGGTTTTCAATCTAGCAAGTTATGCTCTAATTTTTGTTTAGGTTGCCTTTTTGTGAGTCTTTAACCTAATGAGCTTCTTTATTCTTGTAATTCATTTTTACATTTTTTTGAATTTAGCTTTTCCACTTTTGGCTAAGGCTTGGAATCTAATTGTTTGATCAATTGAGTCTAGACTTGCACTTTTTAAGATGACTCAGTATGTTTTGGAGCTCTTGCCATGGGAGATAAAGCTTTTCATAGGTATTTTGTTGTGGGCATAGGCTTTATACCCCCTAGCATCTAGAATTTTTGCACTTTTGCTGAATGTTGAATGTCATCTTTTCGACCTTCTATGTATTGCATTGTTCATATCCTATTATTAGACAGTCCGAAGATTTTTTGGCTAACTATTTTCTCTTAATTTCCCTAACTTTTGCCTAAGCTCATGCTTTTGGTTGATTAACCTAGCGGGAATTAACAAAATCATTTTTTTGAATAAGGACAACCATAGTTGAAAAAGGAATGCTCAATTGTTTAAGGCTTAAGGCAAATCTATTTACTATTGTAGTCTTTTGGAGTTTAGCACCTCCTGACTTTTGGATTTTTGTGTTGGCATGAACTAAAAAAAGGTTTCAATTTTTAGTGTGATTACCACAAACTTTTAAGCTTTAAAAATGATGAAACATAATGAATTTGATGCTTTAGGTTTAGAGCCTATTGATTTGGACTTTTTTTAGGATTTGAACAAAAGGCATTCTTTTGAGTCTAGTTGCCCCTAACTTGTTATTTCCTTTCTCTCATCTCACATTTAGGGATATTTCTCATGCTTTACAAGGGAAGATCAAGTTTTAAGCATCAAAATTGTGTGTAGTAGTGGCAAGCCATCATGTATTATTTGTAATAGATGTGGATTAAGCTGATTATGTTTATTTCTTTTTCTATTTTTCTTTTTTTTTTTTAACTTTCTTAGCTCATTTTTAAGAGTATCATGTTATACAATGATTGTGGTACATAAAGATGCTCTAAATGATATTTTATTAAAGCTTAATTGTTCCAACATAAAAGTAAGAAAACAACTACAAAAGAAAACAAAAATGGTCTTCACATATTCATTAGATCCTTCTATATCCTTAATTGGCACGATCTTGTAGTTGGTCAAGAGTTAGTCCATAAGGTAGTAGATCGAATGTTAGAAAGAGAGAACCTTATTTTTCTAAGATTTGAGGAATGTTAGTTAAGTTTCGTAGTGAGTGATCTTTAGGGTAAGGCATCATTACATGGTCTATGAGATCCTGGATAGCTTGATGAAGGGCTTTGTAATTGTCAGTTAGGTGGCTAGTCTTTTGATGGTAAACATAGTATAAGTCATCGCGATGGCTAGGTCGAAGTGGTTAGGAATAGTGTTTGGGTATTAAAGCTTAGAGAAGGTTCTCTTCTTTCAATACCTTAAGCATCATGGATAAAGGCTTATTCTAATAAAAAAGTCTATGCGTAATCTTCTTTGGCCTAGTTACTTGGTCATTGCTTGCCCCTATGGTCAAATTCATACTCATCGAGTTCTTCAGAGTGCCTTGTCGTTGGACTTCAAACTTCTCACACATCTTTTCTTCTATGAGTGCTATCATGCTTCATTCCAATGCTGTCATCACTTTGTTAAACATGCTTCTAGTCACAAATTGACTTTTCCCTTTGGTTTTAGGTTTGGTTGCCATTTTTGTGGTGAAGAGTGTTGAAAAAGGCATAGGAGTTGAGTCTTTTCCTTTGAAAAGCTTGAGCAAAGGATAATCCTCTTAGTTAGTGTGATATATTTGTTAATATGATATGATACATGCTTTAAGCATTAATGGTGCTATACTATGCTTAAATTACATGGATGATTGTAAGATTGAATGTTAGCAATGCATGTGATATGTATATAACATACCTAAACATAATATGGATATATGAAGGATGCATGTTACACTTAGAATGAAGTCTACATGATATATGATATGTGTTTGCCAAATGTGAATGCATGGTGAAGTCTGCATGTTCTTCTTTTTAATGTGATATAAGATGGATAGTTAATGCATGACTAAGCATAAGTAATATGAATGGAAGCATGAAGTCACAGTGTCTAGTAGACATATGCATGATGCATGTGTGTGTATTTTGTGACTTTTATGATGTCAATGTATGATTTCTAGCAATTCATAATTCCTAGTGATGCTTATTAGTCATTGATCAATCTTTTAGGAGTGAGCATTGAATGTTTATGTGATCTAGGCTTTTCCCCTTTCTATATTAAAGTCAAAATGTATTTATACAAACAGCTAAAAATAAATTCAATATTTTGTTTTATTGAATGAAAAGTATTTAAAAATATTACAAAAGCTCATAATTAAACTTATAAAAAAGAGAAAGGGAGCTTTTAAGCTTCTAGATTAGGAATCTGTTTGGCATCAAAGAGATCTTGAATGGCATGATAGAGAGTGGTGCACTTGTCTATGAGATGACATGTCACTTAATGGTAAGCATAATATAGAAATCTATGATTAGATAGAGGAGGATCAATCCACAGCTTAGGCATTAGTGGCTATAGTTTTCCTTCTTTTATAAGTTTATTCAAGCACTAAGATAGGGATTTACCCAATTTAGAGAACTAGAAAGTTCTAACCATGCTAACATTAATGGCTTGACTTGGATCATATTCTCAATAGGTAGGCTTCCCATTCTTCTTGAATCCTTTATCCTAAAATGCTAGTTTGAGATCAATAGCTATGTCTTTGAGTCGTTCCTATGTGGTAATGCCTTAGCAGAGAGCCTAACATTTTGTGTAGCTATTAGCATTGTTAATGAACATCTTGATTTGATTGATATCATCCAGCTTGTTTCTCATTTTGAGCACCTTATTGCTCTATAGTTCTAAATATCTAGAAAATGTTTCATTATGTTTTTGGTATACCAATTGTAAGTCTTTGAGGGTTAATTCCATGGTTGCATTGTTTGAGTATTGCTTATTGAATGTACGAGCCAATTTTTCCTAGTTTATCTTGATATTCTTTTCTAATTTATAGTTTAGCTTGCCTAGTTAGAGTCATATTAAACAAGCTCACCATTTATGCTGTCGATAGGTTGGTTGACCTTATGGGTACTACATATTGCTTTAAGTGAGTCTCAAGTTAGAAGTGCCATCAAACATATTCAAATTTATCATCTTGAATTTTATGGGTTATGGTATGATCAGACTTTAAACTAATGTCTTTTAGATTGATATCTTTGCCCCCGATCACCAAGTGACTCATAGCCTCTAGCTTTTTGTTTAGTTCTTTGATTGGGTCCTCCTTATCATATTTGGGTGGTGGAACTTTATAATAGCTAAGCTTAATGAGGGGTATTTCTTCATTAGGAAGCTGATCATCATCTATTTCTTTCTTGCTATTGTTAATAGTGGAAGCTTCACCTTTATCTTACTGGGTATTCATGCTTGATAGTGTGTTGGTTATGGCAGCCATCATCCTTTTCTTTATATCCTGAAGGACCTCATTTAGCATAGTGTTTGTCATTAGTTCATCTCTAAACATGATCGTTCTCTTTAGTGGGTTGCAAATGGATCAATGGTTGCTACAAAATAAAGAGTTAATGATAATGCATGGATTATCTAAGATGATATATGATATGTAATGTGCGCCTTATGCATGAATGGTGTAAATGTGTGGATACATGGTATGAATATGATGTATGAGTAAGAAGTTAATGATCCTTTACAAGATAACTACCTTTGATGCATGGTTACATATGCTTAATGCAAAAGTATTAAGATAAAAATTGTAAACATTTATGTTATGTAGTAGGTATAGTGTTATTTATGTGGATTAAAGAATGATATACAAAAAGTAAAAGAAAAGATATAAATGAGAAGGATGTAAAGTTTATGTTATGTAGCTAGTACAATATTATGCATGTGTATACAAAAAAGGATACATGTAAGATGTGCAAAGGCAAACACAAGCAATATGCCTTCCAACCTTATTACTCCCTCACATGTGGTCTTACTTATTCTTCTTAGGTGGGTTTACCTAAGCATCATCGGGGGATAAATAGGTTTTAATATGGGCTTAATTAGGCCCAATAACCTTTTATATTTAAGGCACATATGAAGATAATGGCCTATAACATTTAAGTCTTTGTTTAAGGTGAAATTAGGTTAGGCCCATTCTAAACAAAAAGCATAATGGGCTTGCCCCCACTTCAAATAAGGTCAAATGCAATAAGCCCATTCTAAACAAAATGCAATCATAATGTAATCACAAGATTTTAGGGTCATGTAACCTAGGAGAAGTTGCTAAGATTGACTATATGGCTCATGGTTTGGTCAAAAGGCTTATGGCTCCCTCAAGTGGAGGTCCCTCTTAATAGGTCTTTCCAATCAAGGATAATAGTGACCGATTAGTTCAACTTTTTATATACCCAAAGGCATAAGGCTTATGAGTGATGGATATGCTAGCACTTCTCCATTTTTGAATGAAAAATGAAGTTATGGTTCACAATGCCATCCATAGTAAAAGGGACACAATTTATATAGGATGCAATGTATGGGATTGATAAATATTAGAATATTAGATGGCATATTATTTTGGCACTTTTTATATTGAGATTGTCAGTCCCTAGTTGAGTCACCAGTATAAAGATTATGTATTTTTACTAGGGATGAGAGTTGTTAGTGGAGTCACCATCAAGCCTCTACACTAAGACCTCTGATCTTTTGTACCAGAATGGTTCGAAATTTAGATCTTATTTATGCCCCAATAATATACCTTCCATTTTATATTATAATATTTATTAATCCTGCATTAAGAAAGCATGCATTATATTTAAAGCATTTATGTCACCTTTTCTTGTATAAGAAGTAAAGTGTGAAATTTAAGAGGTTCAACAAGTGTAATTGTACATTTATACATCTAGAAATCAGGTTATTGGTTTGTTGTTATTTGACCTGACAATTACCCGTAATTTCATAGGAATTAGCAGTAATTGCCCAACTCCCATCTCTAGGAGATTGGCCTTTTATTAAAATACTTTTTTAATATGACTTTTGATTAAGGAAAATCAAATCTATTTTGTTAAAAAATACCAATTAATTATGTAAAAAATCATTAAGTGTGAAATTTAGGCAATTGGCATGTAAAACAAGTTATTTACTACTTATTACAACCTAGAATGAATAGGAAGAAATAATAAGTACAAAACCAAAGGAAATAAAAGAAAGAACTTAAATGGTCCAATTTATACATCGTTAAGTTTGTGTGGACTCTACGTAGCATTGGCTATTGTCCATGTGGGCTACTGCTTATGAGAGATATTATGTCCCTCTGGACCCCAGTCCAAATGAAAAGGGTCACTTGAATACAACTTCAAAAGAGGAGGTTCAATGATACCAAATAAAAGGATCATATACACTTATAAAAAAGTCAAAAGAATACAAATACAAGTGAAACTAAAATTTAAAATAGATATATATACAGACTACATTCCTTGTAAGAGGGAATCAATGCAGACTTAAAGACAGAATATATAAGAATAAAGTAAGGTTATCTATATAGACTATGTTCCCCGTAAGAGAGAGTCCATGCGGACTATATAATAATGTTGACATATTAACTTGTATTTTAATGAATGAGATAATTTGCAACATGTTATCATCATAAAATTGTATCAACATGGTATATAAGATACATTAAAGCATAACACATAAGGCATATAAAACACTATTACTGAATATAATTCTATGCAGATAATATATCATACATACGTCAAGAAAGGTAGTCCGTGTAGAAGTTAGTACATTTACACTTAAATTTGTGCAATTAAGACAAAGTTAACAGAATGAATATGAAGTAATGACAATTAATTGTGCACTACAAAACAACTTAAAATCATTACCTACTCCTATGATCAAAGTGGATATTACATAAAATCACCTCACTTGTGATTAATCCTTAGAGATCATAGATTCATGAAACAATATTAATATATTCAAAAGAGACCTCAGATATTACCTTGTGAATAAACTCTTTAAGCAATAACATGATAATGTTAGAGTCTAAAAAGAATTACTTTAAAGTGAGGCTAATTAAACTAGTAAAGTGAATCCTCTTTAGAGTTCTCTCCTAGAATAACAGATGGGTTTATTTGCTGTTATCAAAATAATTCTCATCCTCCCCTTTCTCATACATAAGAAGAGTATTTATAGGCTTAGGTTTCAAGGGTTTCCTATTTAAAGGAAGCCTAATCCTAATAGGATTAGGAATTGTAGTCTAAATATAAAAATCCCACTTCTAGAAGATTTTATGTTAGCAAGTCTATACAGACTTGTATAGCTTAGTCCATGTGGACCTAGGTGGCATACTTTCTCACCAATTTATAGGCCAGGTTTGAGTTAGTCCATATAGACCCTTTCAAAAATATGTCAATGTAGACTATGGGCTTTAGGTTTGGTAGAGCTAGTTAGGCTAGTACAGACCTAAGTAGAGTATGTCCATGGAAACCTAAGTGGCATACTTCTCCTCCATTCTATGGGCTAGGTTTGAGTTAGTCTATATAGACCTTTTCTAAAATAGATCTGTGCAAACTTTGTGCCTTGGGCTTGGTAGAGTTGATTAGGCTAGTACGAACCTAGGTGGAGTATGTCCATGTGGACTTGCTTTCTAAAGGGCTTGTGCCATTATTTCAGACCGTATCTTTAATGATTATCATCAGCCAAAAAAGGTGAATGGGTCCATACCATTGGGGCTTTACCTAGCACCCCCGTTAAAAGGCCTAAGCCCTCCGCTATTGATATAAATTCCCATTTTTTATGCAATTCGGGTTGCACCATGAGTTTTTTAGGTCGGGTCAAAGTTTGAATGCATAATAAAGTCGTAGACCTAAAATTGAGGTGTCTGCAATGTCCAAAGTCAAGATCAAAATAGGGGTAATCATAGATGATGTGGAGTTTCAAGTGCTTGATATCCTTACAAATTTCCCCCTACTTTTGGGAAGGTCATGGTTCCATAAGTTTGGAGGGGTTTCATCAACACTATATCACATGATTAAGATCCCCTATGTCATGGTTCCATAAGTTTAGAGGGGTTTCATCAACACTATATCACATGATTAAGATCCCTCATTATGGCGATATAGTGATAGTAAGGGCTATGAGGGAGAATCAAGTTTCAGTGCTCTAGATAGCCAACTAGCCTTTTAATGGTTTGCAGTATATAACCTAGTTAGCCAATGTGATACCCTTCACTAAAAAAGATGGCAGAGTTAGCATGTGCATAGATTAT
>CANXYI011799788.1:0-22433 GCA_948208565.1 Hura crepitans
ACATAATTTAAGATTATACCAATATGGCTTATATATGCAAATATCGACCTCCATATGCCCGAGGCTATAAAATCACATGTATATATGCATATACAACTTTATACAATGTTTAGATGCTCAATATCACATCCACATACTTCCAACTAGTTATACACAATCATACGACATTAGTGACATAAAATGACTTTATACAGTCCTATGATCACATAATGTGTTCCTTAGCTAATATTGCCATACGAATGCATTATTCATGCATAATTCATCTTATACCATCATATTACATGCTTTCATCATACATTTATGCCATACATGACCAAATATGCATTAAATTCTCATTATTTCATTAAATGACCATTTATGTCAAAATGCATATAATAGATACATAGACATTTTAACCAAATTAAAGTGATTACACTTACCAAAATAAGTCGCACGGGATGCTTGAAGCTAATTTAAGCCTTTTCCTTACCCTGAGAAGCTCGGGTTGATGCCTCGCTTAGGAATTCAAAAGGGTACAAAATTAAAAAATAATATAAAATAATTCGTATGTCAAAAAAATAATTCGAGCCTAGATGTACCCTCTATGACACCCTAGGAACCCATGAAAAATAAAATTTACAGAAAAAAATTCTCGAGAGAGAAAAAGTTACTATTCACCTCGACTTCTTCTCGGTTTTTCTCCCTAAATACTCCATCGTTCCTAATGATTTTAGTGTCCATAAACTCATCTTGGAATGCTTGTCATTTCTAGTGTAAACTTGCAGAGTGGATCCCTCCATGAAAAGAAATCAACAAAAAGGTGAGAGAGATGGTATGGGTAGATTTTTGAAAGGAGGAGGAGTGGATGGTGGTGTTTTGGTGTAAATGGGAGGAGTGTAACTTCTCCTATTTATAGTTTTTTTAAAATAATTTTTCTTTGCTTCAAAAATTTATTATAATCGATAGGAAAGTTAGTTTTCCTCTATTCCTATCCCTAAAATTAGATAAATTCAAACCCTAAATCCTCTCAAAATTTTGTGCCCAAATTTCGATAAAAACCTAAAAAATTAATCTATTTTCACTCCCAAAAATTTAGAAAAATTACTTCCTGATCTTAGAAAATTTCGATTCCAAAGCCAATGGACTACTTAGAATATTTGAGTATCAGGTTGTAACATTTTTCAGATTATTTTGAGCAACTTTTTATTTTATTTAAGGTTCAGCTTTGCCTGCAGTACTATTCATAGGATATTGCTGTAAAATCTTATTTAGCATTTTTAACCATCCGAACGACTTCGGATTGGCTTCAAACTTTACCCAAAATTCTCATGTAATTAATATTACCCATCGATGCATTTAGTGCAACTTGAGTTTTGGGAAGCATTATTCACCTTGGGAAGTACGATTCACGAGAGTCGAGATTTTCAAGCAATTACATTTCTTCCCCTCTTAGAAAAGATGTCATCCTCGACATACTTGATTGAAAGATATATGGATACTATTCCTGCATTTGAGCTTCACTTTCCCATGTCGCTTTTTCCATACCATGATGTCGCCACAACACTTTCACTAATGGTACAGTCTTATTTTGCAATTTTTTAACCTCTCTAGCTAAGATACCAACAGGTTCTTCCTCATATGACAAATCTAGTTGTATCTCCACTTCCTCGGCTGTCAACACATGTTAAGGGTCCGATCGATATCTTCTCAACATCGAAACATGAAACATATCATGAATTTGCTGCAACTCTGGACGTAAAGCTAGTCTGTAGGCTAATAAATCCACATGTTCTGTGATCTCGTATGGTCTAATGAACCTCGAACTCAACTTTCCTTTCTTACTAAACCTTAACAATTTTTTCCATAGAGATACTTTTAGAAAAACTTTTTCATTGACTTTATACTCAATATCTCTTCTCTTCAAATCCGTATAAGATTTCTATTTATTAGAAGTAGCCTTTAGCCTCTCTCTGATGATCTTTACCTTCTCTTCAGCATCCTTGACCAAATCTGGTCCCATAAGCTTATTCTCACTCAATTTGTTCTAACACAAAGGAGTCTTACATCATCTCCTATATAATGCCTCATAAGGAGCCATACTAAGGCTTTCCTGGTAACTGTTGTTGTAAGCAAATTCCGCCAATGATAAATACTTATCCCAATTGCCCTTAAGCTCTATGGCATATTTTTGAAGCATATCCTCAAGAATCTGAATGATTTTCTTTGACTAACCATCCATCTGAGGATTAAAAGCTGTGCTAAAACTAAGTCTAGTCCTCAAAGCATTATAGAGCTTCCTCCAAAATCTTGATGGAAAATAAGGATCTCTATCTAAAATGATAGATGAAGGCACTCTATGAAGTCTAACTATCTCATCAACATACAACTCAACTAACTTCTCCAAGGAATAATCCTTTCTCATGGGAATAAAGTAAGCTGACTTGGTCAATCTGTTGACCACTACCTAAATAAAATAATGCTTGTTCCTGGTTATCAGTAGTCCAATCATAAAGTCCATAGTGACTCGGTCCCATTTCCATTCTAGAATTGATATAGGATGTAGCAAACCAAAAGGAACTTGATGCTTTGCTTTCACTTGATAACAAGTGAGACATCTAGTTGTATACTCAACTATATCTCTCTTCATGCCTAGCAACCAATATATCATCTTCAAATCCTAGTACATCTTAATACTACTAGGATGTATAGTGGTACATTGTAAGCTTCTCATAGAATTTGCTATCTCAAATCTTCCTTCTCTGGCACACAAAGCCGATCATGATAATACAAATAACCATCTTCCTTAGCCATAAACTTAGTAGACTTCCCTTTTTGGATCATACTCATGATACTTTAAAGCCTATGATCATCTTTCTATGATTCCTTCACTATCTATATCAAACTCGGCTTGACTTGCAACTCAGCTAACAAACCACCATCATCTTGCAACTTTAGGCTAACATGCATTACCATTAAAGCTGATATAAGCTTTTTACTTCACGCATCTATAACTTTATGCGCTTTCCCCTGATGGTAATCAATAAGGCAATCATAATCCTTAATCAATTTCATCCATCTTCTTTGCCTTAAGTTTAACTCTTTCTGTGTCAATAGATACTTCATACTCTTATGATTAGTAAAGACATAGCACTTTTCCCCATAAAGATAATGCCTCTATATCTTTAAAGCAAACACGATAGTTGCAAGCTCTAAATCATGTATTGGATAGTTTTTCTCATGAGGTTTTAATTGCCGTGAGGCATAGGCAACAAACTTGCTATCATGCATGAGTACACATCCCAACCCATTCAATGAAGCATCACTATATATGGTGAACTCTTTTCCTAACACTGGTTGAACTAAAATTAGAGTCTCTATCAATAAACTCTTCAGCTTATCAAAACTCTTTTGGCATCTATTATCCCACTCAAACTTCACATCCTTCCTCAAAAGACGTGTCATAGGCTTACTATCAAAGAAAACCCTTGGACAAACCTTTTATAATATCCAGCTAAAGCTAAGAAACTCCTAATCTTAGTCATATTCCTAAGTGGCTTCCACTCTATAACTGCCTGAATCTTGCTAGGATTAACCCTTATGCCTTCTACCGATGCTATATACCCCAAAAATGCTACTTCCTTTAGCCAAAACTCATATTTGCTGAGCTTTGCATAGAGTTTCCCATCCCTCAAAATCTAAAGGACTATCCATAAATGCCTGGCATGATCATTTCTATTCTTAGAGTACATAAGAATGTCATCTATAAAGACTACCATGAACTGATATAAAAATGGCTTGAAGATCTGGTTCATAAGGTCTATGAATGTCGTTGGTGCATTAGTTAACTCAAAAGGCATTACTAGGAACTCATAGTGACCATATCTAGTCTTAGAAGCCATCTTGTATATGTCTACCTCTTTCACTCTCAATTGATAATACCCAGATCTAAGATCAATCTTAGAGAAGACACCTGCCCCTCTAAGCTGATCAAAAAGATCATCAATCTGTGGTAAAGGATACTTGTTCTTGATAGTGACTTTTTTCAACTGTCTGTAATCCACATAAAGTCTCAGAGAACCATCTTTTTTTTGACAAATAAAATCGATGCTCCTATGGTGAAACACTGGGTCTAATGAACCTTTTGTCTAGAAGCTTGTAACTAAATCTTCAACTTTTTTAATTCCACAGGAGCCATTTTATATGGAGCTATAAAAACTGGTGCTATGCCTAGAATCACATCAATGCCAAACTTTAACTCCTGCTCTGGTTGTAACCTAGGTAACTCAACTGGGAAAACATCCCCAAACTCAGCTACTACAGGAATTTGACTTGCTTCTGAAGTTTCCTTCATGGTGTCAACTACATAAGCAAGATAAGCTTCATAACCCTTCTGCATCATCCTTCTAGCTACTGTGGTTGATACTACATTAGCCATATGATATGATCTTTTGCCTAACACTATCACTTCTGACCCATCACTTACTTGTAACACAATCTTCTTCCTCTTACAATCTATTATGGCATGATACTTGGACAAATAGTCTATGCCTAAGATAAGATTGAACTCATTGATCAATAATTCAATGAGATCTATAGGGAAAACTTGTCTTTATACTAACAACAAATAGTCTCTATATATTTTGTTCACTATAACATGCTATCCTATTGGGTTGCTAACCATTATATCAAAGCTAAGGTTATATGATACTAACCTCTGATCTAAAACCTGTGCAGTGTAGATATAAGAATATGTTGACCCTGGATCTATTAATGCTAAAGTAGGTAAATCAAAGATATGAAATATACCTACTATAACATTAGTGGCCTTTGCCTCCTCTCTAGCTTGAATGGCATACTACCTAGTTGGAGCTTTACTCTTTGACTTGTCCTTTTGACTTACCCAACTATACTCCTAGCATCTCTCTTGTCCTAATTCTATGAAGAATCATATAGTCTCACTAGACAATCTCTTCAAAAATGGTCTTTGGAGTCACAACCCCAACATACTTCCATCATAGTCTTCCAACAAACTCTAAGATGCTTCTTGTGTCAAGTTTGACAATCTGGTATAGGAGCACTACTAGTAGAAGATCTAGGAGCACTTGAGATATGAGTTTATGCTCTAAAACCCTATCCTGATCTATGGGATTGATCTGACTTCTTGTCCTAGTGATGCCTGGACTGACCCCCTTTTTGTCTCTTATCTGTTGTATGACTAGGACTGCCATGTCCTTAGCCAAAGAACCTCTTCCTAAAGTTATCTCTCTTCTGCTTCAACTAATTTACCATCTCATTGGTATGACAAGCTGCTATCAAAGCTGAGAAATCCCTAATCTGCACTGAAGCAACCTGTTGCATCACATCTAGGTTTAGCCCTCTCTCAAACTTCTTGTAGCGGTCTTCTTCTGTAGCCACCACTGCCTTAGGATATCTGCTCAAGTAAGCAAACTCTTTCTCATATTCTGATATGGTCTTATGCTTCTACCTCAGATCCATAAATTATTGATATTTCTGATCTAAGTAATGCTCTGTTATGTACTTCTTCTTGAATTCCTTCATAAAGAACTGTTATGTACTTTTTCTTGAATTCCTTCATAAAGAACTCCTAAGATAGATCATCTATTGCCTTATACTCCCTAATGGCCTCTCACTACTTCAAAGCTTCCTCTGACAACATAGAAGTAATGCAAGCAGTATACTCCTCTTAAGGACACTTTAACTACTTTATAATCCTGAGCTTTTGATCTAACCAATACTTAGCTCTGCTTGACTCATCTAGATCTTCTCCCTTGAAATACTTAGCCCCATTCTTCAGCAACCTCTCTATATAGGTCTTCTAGAAACCTTGCTACTCTTGAGGTACTAGAGGTGGAGCTGCATGTACTAAAGCAACTGTAGTTGTAGTAGCTGTAGCAGTTACAGTAGTCACTATCGCCTACCTGACTTACTCCAGCAGAGTCTTTAGCCAAGTCAGCTGACCCTACTGTCCAGGTACAGTATGTCCCGCATCACTAGAGGTCACACACTTAAGTTGTGCCCCTCCTTATGCAATAGTCATAGAAGCATGGCTCTCTACTTCTTCCTCCTAGCTTTGAGTCATACTACGGCTCATCTCTATATCTATAAATAATAGGAAAAAATTATGAGCCTCATATGTAATAGTATTATGATGTAAATGTACTATATTGCTCTTATGTAACCCATAGGTATAGAGGAAAGCCTAAATCAAAGCTTTGATACCACTAAGTGTAGCACCCTCTACCCGGTCTAATCGTAAACCCAAGTAGAAAGCACCACCTGCTTATTGATATCTAATTTTGCTACCCATAAAACCTATTCAATTTAAAACTTTTATTAAATAAACAATTCATTAACTTATGGAGTTGTAAAAAAAACATTAAAAATCATTTGGCATATATATCAAAGTAAGCATTAAGGTCATCGTGCCAAAAATCCGACAGCATAACGACTATACCGAGACACTTTTCCAAATTTTTACCTACTTAAAAACACTTATAAAACATCCAATAACACATCTCCAACTCCATTGGGTCCTACTGACCCTCCAATCTCATCACAAAATTTAATGAGCCTTAGGCTCAACTCAATCAGCATTCTCACATGTAACAACACATTTTTATCACACAGTCATGCAAGAAGAATAAAGATTTTTCAATATTACAAATTAAGTTACAAAAACAACCCGAGTTACAGATTAGGCCCAATCCCTCTAGAATCACAAGAGCACATTATTGATATTACATTTACATCACTATGCTATTACAAAATGATTAAAAATATGCACATCAGGGCTATCTTCAAAAGGCTCCTATGGTGCAGAAGCTTTGGCTCTAATCTACTGCTCTGTTACCTATGCATCATAAACAAGCAATATGCTAAGCTTTCGCTTAGTGGTGTAATCACTTTAACTAGATATAGCAAATTAAGCATTCTTTCATGCAATATATGTCAAGTGAGATATGTTGAACCATATATATATGCACATATTAAGATAATAACATAATTATGCTATATAACCACTTAATTGCCTTTAATAACTGAAAACTGCATTATAGCCATTATCACAGTCGCATGGTCATCAATATACTAAAAATCAATCATATGCATAAGGTATTCATATATAGATCATAAACATACATCATAATATATGGCAACGAGTATAACAATAAGTATTTTTAAGCTAAACACATATATATGCGGCATTACCTCATATTTAGGTTTTGAGACCCAAAGCATATTAACTTGTCCATATCATAAGTATAAAACTCTTCACACCATATATATGACCTATAAATGGGTTTAACCCGATAATTATGCCAAGAACATCAAAGTTAAGCGTAATGCATCATTTAAACATGCACTTAATATTATTTTATGCTTAATCATGTTTCAACCACAATTAACCTTGTTATTTTTATTATTTGTTTAATTTATGCACATACTAAAGAGACAACTATCCAAGACTAGATAATGAAAAATAGGCTACTCGAAGGTGCCAAACATTGTACTTAAAGGCACTAGTATCTGTGGATACAAATGCATCAACTCGAAGGTTCGTACATATGTAATGCTATACAGTGGCCCGAAAGCCTAGTGTCCATCGACACAAAAATACGCATCATAACCCAAAGGCCTACTACTGAAAGGTATACATTATAGCTACTCATCCTAGTTGATCAATCAACCTACCCATACTAGGTTGTCTAACTGTATAGGCATCATTAAACTGGTTAATTAGCTCATTGTTAACCATTTTTAATGTATAACTCAATTATTGTCATTTCATGCATACACGCATCCTAATGGCAATTTTGCATCTTAGTGAGGCCTAAACATCATACTAAGAAATATGCATTAACAAAAATGTAACATTGCCTAAAATAGGCTTATACTGCTCAAAACATCGATTGGCCACATAGCTTAGGTGTAAAAACTAGAAAAAATAGATCCAGCATCATAATCATGCATCTTATCATTATTGTATTATTAACAAGCATAAAAGTGTCGAATGCATCATAGTTATGCATAACTATCACATATTGCATATATTGCCATTTTCACACAATATCGGTATTTTAGCGATAAACATGCATTTTATGGCATTATCAAAGCGATAACCCTAAATAGGTTCAAAATGGCATTCGATCATCATATACCATGCATACACATTATACATGTCATAAGTTCACATTAGGAATGGCATTTAAGCAGAAAACCCCATTTTTAAGTCATATACGTATATAATTCAAGATTATACCAATATGGCTTATATATGCAAATATTAACCTCTATATGCCAGAGGCCATAAAAACACACGTACATATGCATATATAACTTTATATCATGTTTAGATGCTCAATATCACATCCACATACTTCTAACCAATTATACACAGTCATACAGCATTAGTGACGCAAAATGACTTTATACGGTCCTATGATCACATAATGTGTTCCTTAGGTAATATTGCCATACAAATGCATTATTCATGCATAATTCATCTTAGACCATCACATTACATGCTTTCATCATACATTTATGCCATACATGACCAAATATGCATTAAATTCTCATTATTTCATAAAATTACCATTTATGTCAAAATGCACATAATAGATACATGGACATTTTAACCCAATTAAAGTGATTACACTTACCAAAATAAGTTGCACGGGATGCCCGAAGCTAATTTAAGCCTTTTTCTTACCCCGAGAAGCTTGGGTTGATGCCTCGCCTACGAATTCAAAAGGGTATGAAATTAAAAAATAATATAAAATAATTCATATGTTGAAAAAATAATTCGAGCCTAGATATACCCTCTATGACACCCTAGGAACCCATGAAAAATAAAATTTGCAGAAAAATAATTCTTGGGAGAGAGAAAGTTACTATTCACCTCGACTTCTTTTCGATTTTTCTCTTGAAATACTCCACTATTCCCAACGATTTTGGTGTCCATGGACTCATCTTGAAATGCTCATCATTTTGGGTGTAAACTCATCGTGTGGGTCCCTCTATGGAGAGAGAAATCAACAACAAGGTGAGAGGTGGTGTGGGTAGATTTTTGAAGGGAAGAGGAGTGGATGGTGGTGTTTTGGTGTAAATGGGAGGAGTGTAACTTCTCCTATTTATACTTTTTTTAATATAATTTTTCTTTGCTTCGAAAAATTATTATAACCAATAAGAAAGTCAGTTTTCCTCTATTCCTATCCCCAAAATTAGAGAAATTCAAGCCCTACATTCTCTCAAAATTTTGTGCCCACATTCTGATAAAAACCTCAAATGTTAATTTATTTTCTATCCAAAAAATTTAGAAAAATTACTTCCTGATCTTAGAAAATTCTAATTCCAAAGCCAATGGACTACTCGAAATATTTAAGTATCAAGTTGTAACATTTTTAGATTATTTTGTGCAACTTTTTATTTTATTTATGGTTCTGCTTTGCCTACAGCACTATTCACATGACACTGCTATAAAATCTTATTTAGCATTTTTAATACTACCTGTCGGTACATTTAGTACGACTTGAGTTTTAGGAAGCACTATTCACCTCGGGAAGTATTATTCATGAGAGCTAGGATTTTCAGGTTGTTACATACAGGGTCATGATGCATGAATGACTACATTATGGATGTGTATGTTATATATGGATGAGCAAAGTTTCACATGTTATACCTATACTAGGTAATGGATGAGCACATATATGGATTATTTTATGGCAAATGATGTATGCACATAATGGTTAAGGACTATACCTAAGATGTTAGGCATGTCTAAGAGAATGTATATCATATACGACACATGTTAAGACATTTTATGTGGTATAAAAAATGTATAAGGATACATATTATTGCAAGTATATGTGATGAAGATACATGTAAGGGTGCATGCATGATTTTAAATACATATAGGGAAGTATATGAGCTCCTAGGAATATGAAGAAGATGCTTGTAAAGATGTATGTATGGTTTTATGTGTATACATATAAAGATGTATACATGGTTCTAGTTATACATGATACATGTGAAGGTTTATGTTATGTGAATGATTGTGAGGTACATGTTATAATATGTATGTAGGAAGTTATGAGAATATGAGATATATATGTGAGGTGCTTATTCTTTATATGTTATGATGTCTTATATGGATAACTAATGTATATGTGAGATTAGAATGTCTTAGTATGGGGGTGATCCTAAGGAATAACACGTGCTAGTATGAGATGTACCTATATGAAGTGTGCTTATAATATATATGATCTAAGATGTTACATGGATTAGTGATGCATGACTACTAAAGTAGTATGAATGGAGTAATGTTATGTATGTGCATGAATGAGAGCTTATAACTCTAGTGCATGTACATGATTTGTAGAGATGCCTAACATTGTGTTGTGTATGATTTTTAGTAATGCATAATGTTATACATGAATCATAATGATGTCTAATGTTGTGTATAATTCCTAGTAATGCTTATTAATCATTGATCCATCTTTCAGAAGGGAGCTGAAGTTAATATGCTTTGGAAAATGTGATCTAAGATTTTCCCCTTTTAAATAAAAGTGTATTTATACAAATAAATTTATTATCTTATTTTATTAAAGGAAAAGTAATGGAAAAGATTACAAAAGCTCACAATAAAACTAAAAAAAGAAAGAGAAATAAGGTTATTGGGGGAGGGGGGGACTTCAAGCTTCAGGATCAGGTATCTGCTTAGCATCAATGAGATCTTAGATAGCATGATGGAGACTGGTGCACTTGTCAATGAGATGACTTGTCACTTAATGGTAAGCATAATATAGATTAAACTTATGATTAGGTGAATGAGGATCAATTTACGGCTTGCATGTTAATGCCTATAGTGTTTCTTCTTTTATGACCTTATTCAAACACCAAGGTTGACGTTTGCCCAATCTAGAGAAATGGTGAGTCCTAACCATGTTTACATTAGTAACTTGGCCTAAATTATTATTTTGATAAGCAGGTTCCCCATTCTTCTTGAATCCTCTATTTCAAAGTGCTAGTTTAAGATCAATAGCTATGCCCTTAAGACATTCTCATGTGGTAATGCCTTTAGCAAAGAGCCAAGCATTCATGTAGTTATTAGCATTCTTGATAAACATCTTGATCTGGTCAATATCGTCAGGCTTGTTCCTCATTTTAAGTACCTTGTCCCTCTATCATTCTAAATAATCAGAAAAGGGTTCATTGGATTTTTGGTGCGCCAATTGCATGTCTTTGAGGGTCACCTCAATGATTGCATTATTGGAGTAGTGTTTGCTTAGGCCAATTCTTCCTAGTTCACCTTGATCTTCTTTTCCAAGCTATGGTACCAATCTAGGTCTTGCCCAGTTAGAGACATACTAAATAAACTTACCACTTATGCTTTCAATAGTTAAGTGAACCTCATAGATATTGCATACCACTTTAAATGAGTTTTTAGGTCTAAAGTGACATTAAACTTGTTTAAATTTGGCATTTTAAACTTATGAGGCATGGCATGATTAGGTTTCAAGCTAATGTCTTCTAGGTAGGTGTCTTTACCCCCAATCACTAGATAACTTATGGCCTCTAGTTTTTCATTTAGCTCTTTGATAGAATCTTCCTAATCATACTTGGGTGGTGGAACCATATTGTAGCTAGGCTTAACAAGTGGTATCTCTTCATCTAAAACCTGGTTATTAGTCCTTTCATTCTTACCATTGTTGGCAACAGAAGTTTAGCTTTTATCTCATTGGGTATACATACTTGATGGTGCATTGGTCATGATAGCCATAATCCTCTTCTCTATGTCTTTAAGGATCTTATTTAGCATGGCTTTTGTTACTACATCTCCAGGCATGATTACTTCTTTTTGTAAGTGGTAAATGGATCAATAGTGGTTGCAAAATAAAGGGTTAGTATGATGCATGAGTTATTTAAGATGATGCATGACATGCTATATGATACATGCATAAGTTTAGAAGCATGGCATAGATAATTGATACTTGAGTGTGATTATGCATAATCAAGAAGTAAATAAACTTTTAGGAGATGGTAACCTAATGCATGGTTAGTGTGTCATGTGATGCAACTTTATGTGTGTGGATATGAATGAGGTTTGCACGCCTATTCTAGTGTGTAAGAATTGGTGAAGTTATATGTCTATATGCAGTGATAGAAGATGCGTGTCATGTTACTGCATATTTTGAGTAATGTGATGCTATGTAGGATGCAACCTAAGGGTAATGAAAAATGCAGATGGATGTAGATGAGGTTTCCATATTAGATGAATTAATGTTACACCTATATTAAGTAAGATGGTGGATTAGAATTATCCTAGCCATGATGTTATAAGCATATATATAGATGGTTTTACCCTTTTAATGAATGATACATGCTTTAAGATGGTAAAGTGCTTATGCATATGCCATGTCTAGGGGATGATACAACTTGTGACATGGTTAGGGACTAGAGTGATGTTTGTGAGCTATGCCTTAAGTATATTAGCTTGATGCCTAAGAAAACTAATACTATATACAACATATGTTAGTGTGTAAGATAAAGATACATGTATATATAATGAATGTATAGAGATACATCATGTGAAGATACATGTAAAGGTGTATATATATATGAAGATACATAAAAGGATGTATGGGAGGTCCTAGGCATATTAAGATAAAGACATTTTATAAAGATGTATGCATGGTTTTAAATGCAAATTTTTTACAAGATGTATGAAGCTATATGAATGGTAAATAATGCACTCATGTAGATATATTGTATGCCTATAAGAATAATTAATGTATGGGTTAGGTTACAAGACATATGCCTAAACCTATATGAAATGCATATGAATTAGGATATTGTATGTACAAAATAAAAACTTATGAGATACACATGGTGCATTTATACATGTACAATACAATGTTATGTGTGTGTATATAAAAAGGATACATGTTAGATGTATAAGGAAAAACACAAGCAATAAGCCTTTCAACCTTATTATTCCACACATATGGTTTAACTATTCTTTCCTAGGTAGGGTTCCCTAAGCATCATCGGGGGATATATAGGTTCATTTATAGGCTTAATTAGGCCCAATAACCTTTTATATTTAAAGTGAATATAAGAATAATGGCCCATAACATTTAAGTCTTATTTGAGGTGAAATTAGGCTGGGCCTATTCCAAATAAAAGGCACAATAGGCTTGGCCCACTTCAAATAAAGTTAAATGTAATAGGCCCATATAGCAATCATAATGCAACCCTAAACTCTTTAGGGTTGTGCATTATAAGGGAAGTTACTAAGCTTGTCTATATGGGCTTCATGGTTTGGTTTGAGAAGGCTTTATGGTTCTCACAAATAGGGATCCCTCCTAATGGGTCTTTCCAATCAAGGATAATAGCAACATGTTAGTTCACTATTTCATATACGCAAAGGCACAAGGCTTGTGAGTGATGGATATACTAGGAATCTCTTATTCTTGAATGAAAAATGGGTTTATGGTTCACAACACCATCCAAAGTAAAAGGGCACAATTTATATAGAATGAAATACATAGGACTAATAAAAATTAGAATATTAAAAGGTATATAATTTAAGCACTTTCAAATTCAATTCTCAGTCCCTAGCAAAGTCGCAAATATAGATTTATTATATTTTATCAGGGACGAGAGCATTTAGTGTTTAGAGTTGCCACCTAGCTCTACACCAAGACCACTAATCTTTTGCCCAAAAAGGTTTAAGAATTAAATGTTATTAATACCCCAATAATATAGCTTCCTTTATATTTTAAAGTTTATCAATCCCTTATCATGCAAGGAAGCATTCAATTAAAGCATTTATGTCACCCTTTCACTTAGATAAACTAAATGACAGTATTTAAAGCATACAACAATTATAATTGTATATTGTACATTCAGAAATTGAGTCATTTATTAGTGGTTGTTTGACCTAAAAATTACCCATAATTCCATAGGAATTGGCAGTAATCACCCAACTCCCATCTCTAGGAGATTGGCCTTTGTTAAAATACATTTTCTATATGACATTTATTCTGGAAAACATAAAATCATTTTATTAATAAAACACTAATTAATTATGTAGAAAACCACTAAAGTGAGGTTAGGCTTTTGGCATGTAAAACTAGTTATTAAGCTACTATTATAATCCAAATAATTAAGAGAATTAAAAGGATACAAAACCAAACAAGATAGTACAAATCACATAATAGGTCCTGCACATACGTCGTTAAGTCCATGCGGACTAGAGTATGTCATGGCTAATATTGTCCATCCAAAACTTGAATCTAGTAAGAATAACCAAACTTACACAACAAAAGTAAAGAGATTAGTAATACAAATAGAGGTCTATAAGGACCTAATAATAGTGTCAAATATAGTTATTATAATGCTTGTTAAATATATGTATATGGTGATGAACAATGCATGAACAATCATTATAAACAAAATATTAATTAGGATTAATTACAAAGACATATTTAACATCAATATAGATTGCTAACTTGCTATAGTGATTAACATAGATGAAATATACATTATTAGACATTACATGAGTGTTATAACAGAATATAGAAGATGAATATGAAATTATTATCAAACATTGGTTCATACAGACCTCATTTTATATACATATTCAAATAATTAGTCCGTGCTAACCTCATATCCATTAAAATAGGGCCGTGCAGACTTAGTCATCAATTCTAGAAAATATTGTGATTACAATTTTCTATGAATTATTAAAAAATGATTAAAATGATTTAAAAGGTTAACTTATGCCTATAATCGATGTGGGGATTACATTGACTCACCTCACATGTTATTTAATCATGAGAGATCATTGGTTATAGTAAACAACACAAATAAATGAATGAGTATGATGAAAGGAGCCTTATATCTTACCTCGAAGTTAGCACCAAGCAATAAAATAATGGTTGGGTTTTGGAAAGAGTGATTATTTTAGTGAGGGCTTAGGACTAGTAGAACAAATCCTACATTAAATTTAGTGCCTAGACTCTCAAAAATTGGGTGATGATTATTTGTATATATTATGTGTTAATTCTCTCTTGAAATAGATTGATGGGAGGGGTATTTATAAGGTTCGTGAATAACTTTCCTATTTAGAAGAAGCACAGTCCTGCTAGGATTAGGAATTAGAGTCTAAATAGGAAGATCATCCTTCTAGAAAGTTTTTGTCTATAGGTCCCTATGGACCTTGATCACTAGGTTTATATTGACCTAGGCTTAGGGTTTACTCGGTCAATTTATGAGCCTTTAGCCTAGTTTTATGTTAATTTATGCAGACCTTGTGGCATCAAGTCCATGTGAACTTGCACCATAATGGTCTATATAGACCATGGTTTTGGGTTTCTTACCTTCCCAAAAAGTGAAAGAGTCCATATCATAGATGCTTCACCCCCGTACCCCTATTAGAACAAGTGTCAAGCTTCAAGCATAGGCCTATTAACCCAAGCCTTTTGTTACCAACACAGATTCCAATTTTCTATAATTTAGGTAGCACGATGACCTTTTTAGGTCGAGTCAAAGTCTAAGTCCATAGGAAAGTCCTAGACCAAAAATCCAAGCATTTATATGTGTTTATAATGCATGTTGATAATACAAATGTGAATTTTATGCTTATAATAAACTATGTATGCCTTGATGAAGTTACATGGTTGTTATTGTTTATTACCAAAAGAAATAAGGAATGATAAGCATATTATGCATATGATTTTGTGTATGGCCAAAATGGCTAAGACATATTGATGTCCAAGATGCGATTGCTAAATGTTGCTAATTTATGTGATTATACCTTATTACAAAAAATATGGGAATATATAGAAGTAACTACGAAATATGTTAATTGTAAAAGCATGATATGAAATCTTGTTATGATTTATTGATGATTTTTATTATGTGGAAGAGCCTACTCACATGAGAGGCATAATGTAACAAAAGATGGAACAAGGGCATGTTTGCCTTACGGCGGCTAAAGGTCCTACCATGGTAATGGTAAATGTTTAAGCAATCATCAACTAGATTCTTGATTTTGATAGAGGATGATATATAGAAAAAGAATTGCTCATATTCTATGATAAATCTATATGAATGCAAATCATGCTTATGATGTTGGTGTGTTATGTATGAAAGAAGAATATGTTTGATGCAAATCATAATGCTTAATTGATGATGTAAATGACTTAAAATTAATCATATGTTCTAATTTCCCCTACGAGGTTATGTGTTGACCAAATTAGAAATAAAAGTCATTCTAAAACACTTAAAAATGTGGAATATGATTACATTTTGGTTACAACCCATATGATTTAGACAACCTAGATTAGATAGGTTGATCAGTCTACTAGGGAGATTAGTAGTTGCTAAGGCACTTTGGTGCTTTAAGACTTTTGGGTCATCGTACTAAGGTTGATGACCCACCGTATAAGCCTTTAAGCTATAATTTTCTTTGAGACCTATAGGTCACCATTTTTGACCTACGATTCATTGTTTAAGATCTATAAATGACTATTTGTAAGCTTTGGGTCACAATATTAAGACTGATGAGCCACTGTATATGCCTTTAGCTATAATTTGAATTAAAACCTATGGAACATCTTGAGACCTACGAGTTATTATTTAAGAACTTTGTGGTTACTATATGAGACCTTTATGGTTACCAATTCTCGATATCTAGTTTCAAGAGTTGTCTCTTAGGTATGAGCATAAAGTAAATAGATGGCATAATATGTGTCGATAAAAATGATGCCTAAATGAGCGAATATGATATCAATTTGCCTTAATAATGATAATTATGCTTTTGTTTTTGTGATGCTTATAATTGATGATATCTAGTATAAATAACTACTTATGGTTACTATGAGATTTATGTTTTTATTTATGATATAACTATTACAAATGCATAAATGCACGTATATGTATATTTATTTATGTTAGGTATACATACATATATATATATATATATATATATATATATATATATATATATAATAAATGTGTAACAAAATGTAAGAGGAGTGAAATAGGTAAACAGTAAATGAAATAATAGATATTGTATGCTTGAAATATTAGGAATGGGTTCGACAAATAAAGATAATTATATGCGTGCTCATGTTTGATATTTTTATCTTTTACATATTAAGAATATGAGAACCTATCAAGGGAACTGCTTAAACAAGTGTATAAATATGTACGATGTAAGTCATACAAGAATAAAAGATCAAAATGCTTATTATTATGCTATTATGTACTATATGAAAATGGTTATTCGTATAATCTATTATGAGACAATAACTTGTAAGCATGACATTTAATTGGTTTTATATATATGAGTAATAGTTATAATTGTAGCTAGTATCTCGTGATGCTTATTACTTAAGAAAGTATATATCACATATTATTGAATGATGAATTGCCTTTGTTTGCTTACAATAGGTCTTTATAATATGTATGTCATGTAAGTCTAATTGTTGTAACTTTAATGTAAACTCAATGAGCATTTGTATGAACATAATATTATTGGATACACCACTAAGCTGCAAAGCTTAGTTCATTGTTTGTTTGTGATGCATAGGTTTTTATGTCTTTAATGATTGAGGATTCTACAAGGGGGTAGGAGACCAGGATTATTGAAGGAAGCTAATTAAATAGTTATTTATATTTCTTACACGTTACATGTATAGAATATAAGTAGGCAATCATTTGTATTATTAGATAAGGGATATGGGTTTTGATATATGTATTATTATAGCGGTATGTAATAGATAGGTGGTAGTGGAACTATAGTGGATGTGTGATTATATTGTGATTTTATGGTATACATATATTGTGATTTTGGATACTTAGGTTAGATATTGTGTCCTAAGTTCTTTTAAATGGTATTTGTATGAGATGATTGAGATTATTATGTTTGGAATGATCAAATGGATCATGAAGTTGGGATTGGATGTTTGATTATATAAAAGTGTTTTTATTGTTACATGTTATTAATCATGTTTTATGATAATGTTCCGGTGCAGCTATTATGCTACCATGTAACACTTCTTACCCAATCCATTGCTGGATAAGATAAGAGATGTCACTTCCTAGAGCTTACCCATCTTTGGCCTACCTAGTCTATGTGCTCATTTAACTACACTTACAATACTATTCCTAGGCAAATAACTATCTCTGCTATGTGAATTATAACTCATCATCATATATATAAATAAATTTTTTACCAATCAGTGTTAGCCTATAATTTAATGAAAACTCAATAGCATAACAACTGTCTAAGAGAAAATTCAAAGTTTTTAACTTGCAAAAGACACTTTTATAATTAGACTTATTCATCTCTCATAATTTTTGACCCTTCTAGTCCTCCAACATCAATAATCCATTATCATCACACAGTTGCCATAATTCCAAAAGCAAGCATGCAACATTTAAAAAAATACATCTACATTATATCCATAGCATAACCTGTGTTAAAATTTATAGTCTACTATGTCATAATTACATACAACTAACCCATACCCACTATATAAATAAATGCCTCTATACAAAATTTACTACAAAGAAGAAACCCAAGTTATACTTAAAAGGGAGACAAACTGCTACACTGCACATCAAGGATGGACTGCAAGAGTGCTATCTACTACTTGCACAATGGGAAACTAATATTGCAATACCCCCTGCCCATTTCCAAAGAAAATAGGTAAAGTGTGTTACTTCCCATGAGGCCACCCATCCTTGGATTTCCCTAGGGGCCTTTTGTTTAACTTTTACTTCGCTTTTTCCTATTTAGTCTAGAAATTTTTTTAATAGTTCCAGTGATCTATTGTAAACCTACCAGGCATACGACACTCACACGCCTGGGCTTACAGTCAAATATCAGTTTAGGCTGCTATTATAGAGAAAAACTCATTTTTCACTATTATAGGTTACTGTACTAGCTAACCAAGTATTATACCATGTAGTTTTCCCATAATAACATGCATAAGTGCTCTAGCTACTAAACCAACATAAGCTAATCAGACAATCTCATACCTGAATAGTCATCAGCCACACTACTAGCTATCCTCATCATATCAATCCAATCTACCACCCGTGCATCGGACACCCGATACGCTAAGTATGCACTTAGTGGTGAATTTAACCAAACATAGCATGTATCACTACCACATGTAAGCACATAAGAATTTACTGACAACATCTATTTATCATTTCCCAATCTTTCTATTTAAGCTTTTAGTTATGATTATTTGTTAATGGAATCATGTGAACATTCCTCTAATTTCTTTTCCCTTACCATGCCTAAGTCACCTGACTAGTATTATTCAACCATCCATTCTTACTCTTTACTAATAAATCCTTATCACTTTACTCCATTCACTATGTTGATATGTATAAGTTACTGCCCGCTTTACTTGTATTAGATAATTTTCCTTAAATAATTATTTCCTCAAGCATGGTTCCCCTATTCATTTTCCCATTTCATCCATCTTTTACCCTTTAGGAATTCCATTAAAATTTCATAAGTTTATTCAATCTCTCTCTTGCAGCTTATCCTTTGTTCTTACTACACTTATTTGCAGGTTATCTCAATTAAGATAACTTATGTTCCAAATTTCTCTATTAATGTCATTAAATCCATTCAAGTTCCTTTATTAATATTTTTATACCCGTAAGGTTTAGGAAGAACTCTTAACCACTGGATAACGGGAAAAACAATGTGTAGTGGCCCCTATTTTAGACCTCAGCTACTGCACCAACCCAGTCTAAGAACTAGACAAAAGACAAAGTTGTACAGTGGCCCACATTATAGACCTTGGTGTCTGTACAAACCTTTTGCCCAATAGCAGGGATCAGTTTCGAGGAACCTCCCAATATTGAAAGGGGATAGTAGTGATCAACCCCTTAGGACCTACCAATATCCCAGAACAATCAGTATAAGTAAGACATATAGTGGATAGCAAGGATCAGCCCCGCGGGACCTCCCAAGATCCACAAGTGGGTAGCGGGGATTAGCCATAGGCTTCTTAATACCTAGAGTGTGCAGGCTCAAAGCAATACTTAGCGGTTGCACCTGCCATACATAGTCTAAAATCCATACAGACTCAGCCTCTAGCAACAGCAAATCCCTAGTTGACCGGTCAACCTATCCAGTGTATAGACAACCAGAAGGCCCAAGATTTCCTTCCCATTATCTTTCACAGCCATTATATTCAATGTTTGAAATATTTATTTTAAATCATATCCTTGATTGATCAGCTTACTTTATTTATCAATCAAATTTCATTTAACCACTTTTAGTCTCATCAATTTACCATGTCCTCAATTCAGATTCCATTATTTTCACCACTGTCATTTGATCGTCTTTTATCTCTTTTCTCTAACTTATGTTCTATTTCCTTTAATTCCCTATCTCTAACAATATTACGTTTTAAGGCTCTTATATTACTTTTTCTTTGCAATATATAACAATAATTTAGTTCCCAAGTTTAATAATTTATTCTCATTGTTACTATTTTTATAATGGTATTTATTCTCTGCACTGTCTGTTAATTTACTTAATTTAACTTTATGAAATCATTCATAGGGATTTAACCATACATATGGCTTTTGATCTCTACTAATTACAATCTCTTTTTATAGTCCACAGTACACAAATTGTTCATGTATTAGTTCCCTTAAATTCTGATCATACATTATTTGTACTTTACTAATTTCTTCTATGGTTTTATAATTTATTCCTTCAGTTTTTCATTAATTGAACAGCTTTTTAACCCATTTTAGTTCCATTTCAATTTAGCTTGTCACTCATTTATCTTACCAAATATTTATTCTAATTATCTTCAAGCTAATAAGATACAGATATTAATTTATTTCATTCGATCATATTTTTCAAACTGTTATAGGTCATCAAAATTCCTTAGACAGTTATAGGTATATTGTTACGTAAGAGTTACTATTCATTTGGTACATTTTTTCCCACCAACCTATTACTTTATTTTATTTTTCTATCTCCTCGACCCCTTATAATCTTAAAATACTTTACCCCATTCATAATCATTATTTATCTTAGCACATTAAGTCATTATTTCACCCCTAAATCTTAAACCACATCTCTTAATTAAATCTTTATTCTTCCATCTACCATTTACAACTCTAACTATTACATTATGTGTTCTCACTCATCCATACTACTTACACCATTCTTGTTATATAACTTATTAATTCTTTTCACATAACCACACCATTTCTTATTCATTCCATGTCCCTCACATATCCTACACCATGTTACCATCATACATCCCATGCACTCATACCATACATCTATAGTCATATCATGGCATACATGACATATACATAGTCATGCATGTAACACATGCATGCACATCTCTTCCACATCCAATCCACATCCATAACATCTTATCTCCTCAAATTAGACCTCCTAACATACAATTCATACACACACACACATGAACACATATACAAATTAAACTTTCATACACATACCTAAAACTTCATTCCATGTTTTTCCTAACATAAAAGATATGTTTCTATCAAAATCACTTATAGTGGGCTCTTAAACATGTTGAAGCCATTCTAGAACCCTTGAATCCATCTTCCTCCACCTTTAACCACCATATCCAAAACTTCTATAATAGGGTTTCCACTTTGATAATTCCTACAAAATTCCACATAACACTAAACTAAAATCTCTTTTCATAGATAACATCTACACCTCAAATACCCTCTAAGAAAAATAAGAAACCATAAATAGGATCACTTACACATCAAATTAGCACTATTCATCAAATGCTCATATCTCACTTTTTGGACATCCTTTTCTAATTTTGTCACTTAGATTAGCTTTAGTGAATCATGGAGGTCAAGGACTATATAATTTTTGTGTGCTTTTGGCATAGGAGGAGAGAGAAAGAATAAAAAATGAGAGAGCTCCCATGGTGGAAATAGCGTCAGCCATTAGTGGGAGGGAAGAGATGGTGACCTTTTTTTCATCCTATCCATACACGCACATGTCCCTTTAGGTGTATAAGCAAAGTGGATGGCCACGATCATGCCATGTGTTGATCAGACGGCCCAAATTAATCTTATTTTGCTTTAAACTTTAAAATTTTAGAATAATTTCAATCGACCTCCAAAAATCATAATTCTAGTTCCAAAAATCCTCGATTAATTTCATTAAGGGTCCTCAAAATTTCAGCCTGAAACTCCTTCGAGAGCTAGGGTTACTATTCACCCTATGCCATTTTAATCTTCAGAAATTCATAAAATATTCTCTAGACCTCTAAAAATATTCAATTTAGTTTTAAAAATCATCACTTAGTGTCACTAAGGCCCACATAAAATTTCAAGTCAAAATTCAATAGTGGACTCTATGACACTATTCATTTGCCATAATA
>CANXYI011799873.1:0-17094 GCA_948208565.1 Hura crepitans
AGTACAATTGGTGAGAAATGAATTGTGGATGTTTAGGCTTGAAATGGCCGTGAGTGGTGTGATAGTCATAAGGCATATATACACATGAGATGAAAGCTAATGGTAATTAACATGAGTTGTATTTGAATTTGCATAATTGAGAGGATTAATTAGTGTAATGTGGTTGAAGGAAATGGTAAGTTGTAAAGGTAATAAAACATTACGTAAACACACTTGATATAACCTAATTAGAATGTATAAGGGTAAATCGTTGGAATTACAAGTTTAAGAGACTGAACCATACGAATAGTACCATGATGGTCATAATGAATCTTAACCATTGGTCATGTGATAATGAGAATGTACATGTAAATTGTGTGACAACAAGTGACTGAAACAAACATGGGTTAAATAACCTATAACTGGAAATGTAAAAGGGTAATTAGTACCACTTACTAGATGAGTTTATCAGTCAACTAGGGAATTAGTAGCTGCTAGGGGCTTTGGTTCATCTGGGCCATTACCTATTTATATGCTATGACAGGTGCAACCGCTGAGGTTCTAATCATGAGCCCTGCACATTTAGGTATTGGGAGGTTTGCATGGACTGATCTTTGCTATCCAAGGTCATTGGGAGGTCCGCATGGACTAACCTCTACTATCTTGGGTATTGAGAGGTCTCCACGGATTGATCCCTGCTACCTATACTGTAGTAGGTATGGGGAAGTCCTACAAGGTTGATCCCTACTATCCACATAAGTTGAGCTAAGATTTGGGTTATTAGGAGGTCCTATGGGGCTGATCCCTATTATCCTTATTGTTCGAGGTCCAGCAGGATTGAGCCCTACCACACCAATATTGGGAGGTTCTTATAGACTGATCTTTGCTATCAGGTGGATGGGTAGGTGCAGCTATCGAGGTCCAAAATATGGGCCACTGCACAACTTACATCCCTATATCTAGTGTCTTAAAGTGTAGTCTCCCCAGTATAGGCCTAAACAAAATAAAAAGGCATAAAGACAATATATAAATAAAATCTACATTTTCATTTAGATGAAAGAAGAATTGATATGATATGTAAATAATCTGAGTGATGTCACACTATTAAATAGGATTTAATATAAATCAACTCCCATATAATTAAGGCTATATATATATTGAGTATGTGTAATTAAAAAGGGTTACATTGTGTGTGTTGCATGTCTACATGATATAATGCATATTACATTAAATTCACCATTGAGTGTATACTCAGCGTGTTGGTGTCCCGATGTGCAAGTATAAGATAACAGACCGTTGTTCGGCCTCAAATTGCAATGTAATTGTCAACACCTTTAGGTATAGTTTTCTTATTCTCTTTTAAGTCTTGATAGGTATAGGGCACTCATATATGTATAGGGTTGGGGCCCTGTTGTGTAAAGGGTTAAGTAATATGTTTGTTATATTTTGGATTGTATCTGATAAAACAGGTGTATATATATTGATATGTTAATGCATGCTTGATGTTTGATGATATATGGGTCTGAGACCCCTATGTGTGTGATTGTCTGAGGTTGAGATGAGTATCTGGGGGACTAAAAAGGTCCAGGAGGTTTGAGATGATTGAGAATGATCATAGAAGTGCTTTTCTATAGGTTAAATTTTTTTATTTTTCACTCGGGAAACTCTTATGCTGCCAAAATTTCTATAAATTAGAAAAACACCTAACTAAGTTGTCATTACAAGTAATTACAGTCAAAAGCAATATAAAATAATTAGATGATAATAAAATGCAATGAGATCAGTAACTAGGTTGTTAGGTTAACAAAAGTTAAATGAATGGCAAGAAGGGTAGGATTAGGATGGGTGACTATCGAGAAGGTAACATTTTCTATCTAGTCCACTTAGGGATTAGGTAGGGGGCGTTACAATTAAACTCAGGCAAGTCTAGCATTTTGAATTTAAAGGGCAAAACCTCTTTAAATTCTAGAGTCATATCATCTAGATTTATTCCCTTTCCCAAAGAAAAAAGCCGAGTTATAGCTTCTATCTTCTCTTTTAACTTCTTTATAACTAACTATTCTCCCTTACGTATTACTATCTCTCTTCCCTAAATATAATTCCTAATCCTTTTCATCTTTAGACTCTTTGTAAAAATATACTCTGGCTTAAAATATGCAGCTGATAGCTTTTTCATTAAGACACTTGGACATTTTTTTTGTACTAAACCCCCCTAGAGGCAGTATATTGAATAATAAAAGGGGTGGAAAGCTTAAAAACTATGATTTTAATGATTGGTATAGGAGGAAAGGTACCAATGTTGGGTATGGCCTCAACTTTTGAGTGTCCAATTCTTGCATCGAAGGACCAAAATTCTTTCCTTACTCCATCATTACTAAGTTGTTTGAGGTAGGGATGTCTTTGTTTTTAGTTATCAAACCATCTAGATCACAAACCCAACTGGTTTGCAAAAGATATATGGTGGCCATAAAATAAAGGGTTAGTATGATGACATATACATGTGTACATGATGCAAATGCATAATTATGTAATGCAACAATGACAAACACATACAAGAGCCTTCCAACCTTATTGCTTTTATTCATGGGCTTACCCATGGGATATTGGGGACATTAATAGGTTTGGATAATGACTATTCAATAGCCAATCACTATGACACTTATATTTAAAATGCATGCAAAAATTTGACCATACATGTTAGGTATATTCAATCAAACTAAGATGCAATGTTTAGCCTATCCTAAATATAAAAATGCCCAAACGGTTCAACAACATTTCAGGATAATTGAATATACTTCATAAATAGAGGTCTATTTATCATATAATACAAATTATGAGGAAGCCTAGTGAAAGTTGCTATTAGTCAGTACATGGGCTTTGGTTAGGTCACATAAGTTATGGTTATCTAAGCACGGTCCCTCTACATTAGGTTTATCTTATCAAGAGGATACAACCAATTGGTTCACCATTTGATATAACTTAAGGGTACAAGGCTTATATTTAACATACCTCCAAATTGAGTAAAAATCAGTTTATGCTTCGAAATACAACCAAAGGCAAAAAAGGACACTTAACTTATTCTAAGGCTCTAGCATGAGATGTAATTTTAAGAAAGGATAAAATTACGAATTTAAACTAAAGAACCTATATTAATTTGAGGTAATTTCAAAGTATGGTCTCATGGTGTCCCCAGCAGAGTCACCACTATTCGTGTGCCACTTATTTCAAAATCGGTCAACTTAAAATGACCAAAGACACAGCTAAGTTTGAAGACCTCAAATCTCAAAAGATGAGAAAGCATTCCAAAGAATCTTAAAAACATTTCTAATGATCAATTGGAAATATTAGTTGGGCACCATAAGGTAGGTAGAGTCTCTACCCAACGAAAGTTGAAAAATATCTTATAGAGCTATACCAGAGAATGGTCTAGAACTCTACTCTTATTTAAACCTCAAATTAATATGGAACTAATCTTATTTTAAATTGATAATTTTATCCATCATCTCACACATTGTTTGTCATCTAAGATAAGTGCACTCAACCATATTACTTTACAAGTTAATATGACATTATATACGAATATGCTCACGTAAGGATTGTTTATACAATAAACCAAGCCATTGATTATTTTGTGAACTTTGGTTCTCTCATGCAATTTTTTATAGAACATTTTATTTTTGGGTACTATGACTTTTGTTTAATGAAAATCAAAACCCATTTTTTTATCAAATTACCAATTAATAAATAAAAAATAATTTGGTTATTTTTTCACTAAAATAATTTTTTTATCAATAACAACATTCATGGAAAATTACAAAGAAAAAATATTCTAATGAAAAATAATACAAACAATACATGGAAATTTTTTAAAATGCATTCTAACCCAAAAATTAAATAAAAATTACATAAAAAATCTCTAAATTAAATTCTAACTAATGAAAATAAAAATACATAAAGAAAATAAACAAAAGGAGAAGAAAATGGGTCAACCATATCATAATATAATGGAAGTAAAGAAAATATAAGAATAAATAAATAAATAAATTACAACAATAGGGATTGAATGAGCAATTTTTGCCCCATGTAAGGTCAAAATAGCTATTTTTAGAGAAAGGAAAAATGGATATTTTGCCTATCTGGGTAGCAATGACAAGTATGCCAAAACATCCAATGTAGTCCAAAAAATGTAAAAAATACTCTAATCGATCCACAAAACATGGATATATTATATCTATACCCTCATCAACATATAAAAACAAAATTAATAAAAAAAAAGAAACCATATTCACAAAATTAATCAAATTGTCAACATACTAGAAAAACTAAAATAAAAAAAAGATCTAAACAGGCAAATTAACATAATAATAACAAAAAGGAAAAAAATACAAAGAGAATAATAAAAGGAGAATTGAATAAGAAAGACAAAAAATATATAAATAAAATAAAAAATGCCAAATGGGGGATTAAATCACCATGCCTAATTAATAGACAGATAAGTTAATCCCCAAATTAAAAATAAAAGGTTAAAGATTACCCAAAGATAATTGCCTTTAAGTTCTCTTAATTATTGGGATAAAAAAATTGATAAGAGTGACCTTTGATTGAAAAAAGAAGAAGAAAAAAAGAAATTTTTATGCGTTTTTAATGTACTTTTAGCTTTATTTGAGGAATAGAATATTATGGTGATGCATGTTATCTGCGTAAATGTCAATTGCTTCCCTCTTTTTCATACTTTGTCCCATCCTTTTTCTCGTTGGCTAGGGCTATTCTTTTTAGTTGTTAACCAAGCAAAACGGTCATTTTGTAAAATAGACAAAATGCCAAAAAATGGTAGCATTTTGATTAAAACCTCAAAGTGACAAAATGGCACATTTCAAGGAGAAAACAATTATTTTAAAGAAGTTCAAAAGGATTATTTTGTTTTTCAAAACAACATCACTTTGACATGAAATAAAAAAAAAGTCCAAAAAACTCATTTGATTATTAAATCATTTTGATACTAACCTAGCTAGCAAATTTTTAGGAAAAATAGGTTTTTTAGACATGGAGTAAGGTCCAAGAATCCTTGTCCCTTTCTTTTCATCATTAGGCAATTTGAACATGGAAGTCTCGAGACCTAGTGTCTATTCCACTAATAAGGGAAGCTTAGTCAGAATACACTAACTTTGTCTAATATTGATATATGCATAAATCAATGTGAACTTAAAGTTTAAAAAATGATCCATTTGTAAAATTCTGCCAAAAAAAATTACCAAATATCTTCACAAACACCTAAAAAGTTACTAAATCTCATATTCTAGCCGCTAATCCACCTGCACAATTGATTGTCCCAGTAGGATATCCTATGGGTATAGTAGTTCATAAATCAAACATAAGCTGGAAGTGTGGTTAACTTATTAGCATGAAAGATATTGTTCCTTGAAAGAAAATGAAATGAAAAGCATTCAATGTGACACTCCAAAAGAAGGGAAAAGTAACCTAAAATCAATAACCCTATACTTCTAAACAAGCAACCTCAAAATTGGTTCTAGTACTAAAAAATTATGAAATCTCATTAAAATATAAAAATAGGTAAGAAAGAGATGCAATTATTATTGATAATGTGTTTGCCTCTGTAATTGCTTATAAATAATCAATGATAATGAACTTAAGCCTCAAACTATGGAAGAATGCCAAAATTAAGTGATTGGCCAAAATGGAAAGAAGCAATTTAATTGAGCTAAATTCACTACCTAAGCACAAAGTATTGGAACCAATACTTTTGACACTAGAAGATGTCAAACCCATTAGACATTGTAGATACATGAGTCTAAGATGCTTCCTAGTTTTGAGGGTTTCTAATGATGAAACTCACAGATGTTAGATGTTTCTCAAGAGATATAAGGGGAAGCCTATAAACCAAGCAAAATACCTTGAAAATAGAACTTAAAACCACCTAAAAAAAGAACTAAGGAAGATGCCCGATAGACATCCCATAATTTCCAAGCGGACCTCCTTTCATAAGGATTAAGGTTCGTATGAACCTTATCAACATAGAGGCTATTTACATCTATGCAGACTTCCTCTCATAAGGATATAAGTTCATGTGGACCTACAGTCTAGTTCATATAGACCTTTATGTATTGAGTCCACATAAACCTAAATGATTCATGGGTTCCTCAAAAATCACCTTTTAAATGGCTGAAGGGATATTCTCCATAGGGACTATGAATTACCTTAGCGAGATTATAAAAGGCAAACTTTTTAGAGAGAGAAAGGAAATAAGATTTTGAAAAAAAAAATCATTTGACACTTGGCATTCTTTTCTCTAATCTTTTTTCTCACCCTCACCAGAAAAAACTTACTAAAACACAAGTCTCTATTGATAATCCTTGAAAAAGCTTAGAGAAATCCATCTTTTGCTTGAATTTAAAGTGGCCAAACCTTTCAAAGCTTAAAGAAATCCTTCATTTAGGGCAAATACTTAAGGAAACCCTTATAAGAAGCTCTCTTCCATTCATCTCCTCTTTTTTTTTTTTGATTTATTCCTCTTTTATTGCATTTCTAACCACAAGTCCATAAGACCTATATTCCCATACATATCATATTTCTTTGGTCCGTATGAACCTATATTAGACACATGTGTTTAAATTCCTTTCTTTCATTTATGTCTTATTGTCTTGGATTTGGGATCCTTAGTGAAAATAGGATGTAACACGGCTCATTTTGATGGGTCCACCCTATTAGAGAAAAGAGATCATTTTTATATTTTTTTTATCTCTTATGGCTTATTTATTTATTATTGATTGTTATTGATTATGATATGTTATAGTACATATATATTTCTTGTTGTATTATGTTTTTTCTTATTTGTGAAATAAAAGATAATTGCTTTCTTTTACCTTCTGCGTACATGGATAAGTCCATGCGGACCTTCTTATTAATGTAACCGTGTCTATGCAAACTTATTTTAGTACCTATATTCTATGTTTTGAGGTCTATGTAGAACTATATTTTTATAGGTAGTTTCAATGTGTTTTATCACTTATATGTTTTATGGAGAAAAATGTTTGTGCAGACTTGTGATATGTGCTTGTTAGGTTCACACTAATTTGGTTTAGAAATACCTATAGTCTGCACAGTCTTGTGGTCATCCCAGCAGGTGCTTTTTTTTATGCTTCATTTATGTATATAGTCTATAATTAACTATTTTATAATTTTTTAGATTTATTTGTAGTAAGATTTCCAGTTGTAGTTATCTTAAATATTTTTATGTATAATTTCATACATGTTATAATAGGTAGATTAAAATAATTTTTTATCCAATTAAAAATTAAACTTATAATAAAAATGTTTGTTAAAAAATAAGGGCGCAATTACATAAAAATATAGGTTTTGGGACCAAAGTTCCCAAATACCCAAAATAGTTTTAATTTGGTAAAATAATGATATATTTGAGGACCAAAGTCCTTTCATCTAAAGTTTATAAAATTGAACCAATAAAAGTTTTAAATTAGAAATGGATTTCATATAAAATATTTTAATTAACAAAGGTTTTGAAACCAATATTCCAATAACCAAAATGGTTTTATTTGGATATAAGAAAATTATTTTTTTTACTAATAAAATGGTTTTGGAACTAAAGTTCTATAATCCTTTAAGAAAATAATTTTAATAAATAAGAAACGAATATTTTCAATAATAAGTCATTTTTAAGAACCAATTTTCCTTCTACCTAATAAAATAATTTTGGACTAATGTCCTCGAATTAATAAATTGGTCCGATTTCATGCATGTTGGATTTATTATTTTAATATGTGATCTTTTTCATTTGATTTAATTTTAATCACTTTTGATATGCAAATGTGTTTATATTAATCATGATAATCACATGCTTGAAGGGAATTGATAAAAATTAGAACCATCATGATAAAAACTAGTATTATGTGATGGGCATGAATAAGAGGAAATTGTTGAACTCGAAATCTCCTTTGTTTACTTTTTGGACTAACCACTTGGCTAGCAACTCACACTAACCACTAGGTAAATGGCCTAGTGAGGGAATTCGAGCTCTTGTCCTCATTACAATCGAGGTATCTCTAATTAATGACTTCATTAGGGAGTCCCCCATGAGAATTTGCTTCAAAAGCACCCTATAATTATTATGGTTGAATCTTTATTCCAAGTTTTATCATTTCCCACAATTACATATTACACTAGAGCATTTGTGCTTATGTACCTTCCTTTTGGAGGCTAGTCAGACTAAAACAACCAAAGTCTTAACCTAAATCTCACCTCTCAAGTCCCAAAAGATGAGAATGAAATTAAGGGAATCTTAAGTCATTCCTATTCGATTAGCCTAGAAAGAGCGAGTTGGGCACCATAAGGTAGGATTTGCCATCTAACCAAAGTTGGGAGATACCTTGTAGGACTAAAACTAGAGTGATTTGGAACACTACTTTTATTTATATCTCAAGTTAATATAAAATTTCATATTAAATTCATAATTTTATCCTTATTCTCAAGCAAGTTTTGAGAATAATTTAAAGCATTTAGTCATATAGAAGCATAACGAAACAAGCATATTTACAAAAGAAATACATAAAATTAAAGAGGAACATACATCAAATAAGGTAATTAATTTTCTTTAAGAACTTTAGTTGTTGCATGCCAATTTATGAAAACAAAGTTTTGTTATTGCAACTTTTATTAAAAAGATATCAAAACTCACTTTATTGGAAAAAAACCAATTAATTGAATAGAAATCAATTTGGTTATTTTTTATAATTTGTAATTTTTTCTACCCATTACAACATTCATGGAAAAATACAAGGAAATATTCAAAATGAAAATTAAATTATATGGCAATTATCTAAAATACATTCTGACATAAAAGGTAAAATTTACAAGGAAATTTCTTAAAATACATTCTAAACAAGTAAAATTAAAATTATATTGAAATTGCTTAAAATACAGTCTAACCAAAAATAATAAAAATAAAAGGAGAAAATTAGTAAGAAAATAATAATTAAAGAAAGCAAATAAATAAAAACAAAATAATAACAAAATAAATGAGAGGAATAATAAAAGGTTAACTTCACTAGTGTTTGATAAGAAAGAAAAAGACAGGCTAGATAAAATCCCAAAAGATCTCAAACAACTCACATCTATAACAGAAAACAACATTAGTGTGAAAGAAATAATGGAAGCATAAATATGAGAAGAAGAAACAATAAAAGAATGTAAATAGAACAATTAAATAAACACAAATGAAAAAATAACAAAATATTAATAATAAGCAAATAATAAATTATCTCATCTAACTGGTTGATGGATAAGAAAATAAAACTACCACACTTAACTGGTAAATGAGTAATAAATAAAGTAAATAAAAATCACCATGCATGATTGGCAAATAGATGAAAATGAAAAGAACAAATAATAAAAGAAAAGAAATGATTTGGTTGACCCACTATCTAAAATTGCCTTCAAGAATGATCTTTAGTTAACTTGAAAGAAAGCAAGAAAATAATTTTCAAAAATCACTTTAAAGTAAAAAAATGGTGTTCAGAAAATATTTTTTTTGTGTCTATGAGTGTGCACTTACTAAAAAAGCTAACCCCTTAGACTAATAGATGCATCAATATTTACACACGTAGATTGAGACACAAAACGACTATTTTGAGGAAGCCAAAATGGTTGTTTGAGGGTGAAACAACTATTTTAGCTGGTAAAATAGTAAAAGTACTTTGTTGCCTCCCTCGAAATGATGCCATTTAGGGGGCAAAACAACCATTTTAGGAAAACCTCTTTAGGTTGCACTGTAAGCTTTCAGTTGAGTAAAAATCTATACTCACAAGTTAACCAGTGATGTTGACATCCCTATTTATCTGAACTTTATCCTTTTTTCATCATTAGGAAATCTAAACATGGGAGCCTTAGAAACCTAATGTCTATACTTTGAATAAGTTAGGCATCATGTTCAGTGGCATTCTAAAGCATGAAGCTATTTTCACTCAATTCAATGAATTGTTAGGGATGATAACCACCACTATAAGTCTTATACCCAAATGGTATATAAAATGGTGAACCAATAGGTTGTTATTACCTATGATTAGGAAAACTTGTTAGGAGGATAATAACTTTGAAAATAGACCATACCATAACCAATGTAATTAGCCTAGATACACTTCCTCTAGGATATTATAACAAATTGCATTGTATGTGATATAGACTTCTATTGTGAAATGAATTTCACAATTTCTTAAAAGATAAGGTTTAAACCATTAGGACTTTTATAATTATATTATGTTAAACTAGTTTTTATTTTGAAATGGCTAGAATTCATCCAACAAAAATTGTCAAAATTCCTTGTATGCTTAGAGTAAGAAGCATTATGCTGCTAGTTTGAACTATGCATCATTTGTGTTCTTACATTTCCTATGAAGGCTTGAATAAAGCCCACCTAAGACAATTATGGTTATACCATGTGTGTGGGAGAAATAAAGTTAAAAGGCAACTTGCATGTGTTTGTCTAGGTTGCATTTTCATGCATGCATATATACATACATCATGCAACTTAATAATTGCCATGCACCATGTACTGAGCCCTTATGGATGACAGCCATCATAAATCAATTGTTGAGGAAAGGCCAAAGAAGGCAACAAAGTAGGCCTTTTTGTAAGTTACCTATACTTACTTTACTAAGTATTGCCAAAGAGATAGCAAAGGATATAAGTGAAGTGATGGAAAATCGTGCTCTAATTACCCGTCGAGAGTTAAACCAAGCTCGTTAAAGAAACCGAAGAGAGTTAGACCAATCATTAGCTACTTTAAAAAAATAGATGCTCACTACTTTGACAACTAACATAAAGCCATGTCACGGTTAGTCTTTGGTGGAAAAGGAATTGATCTAAATGACATCTCCCTAGGATTTTATGAACATTTTCCTTAAAAGTTTCACATGCTGAACATAAGCAAATTTAATGGGATGTCGGATCCTAGAGTACACCTAAAGCATTATACAACTTCAATGAAAGGGCAAAGTCTAATGGTGAAATAGATTTTTGGTCTTTTTAACATGTCATTAACAAGTAATGCCCTTAATTGGTACCATAGTTTGGAGCGAAGAATAAGAGAAGTTTAGGGCAAGCTAGCTAAAACTTTCATTGATCAAATATTATTGCAATTTCAATATTGAGGTGACCCTAAAAGATTTAAAGGTACTTAAACAAAAGGGCAATGAGATCTCCATAGAGTACTTGGGGAGATAGAGGTCAATTGTGCTAGAAATGAGAGACAAGCCAAAGGAAGTAGATTAAATTAAGATGTTCACTTATGATGCTGCCTTGTATTTGAAAGATGGGTTGAAAGCCAAGCAAATCAAATATTGGGAATCCCTAAAAAATAGGGTTGTAGACCAAGAAAAGGAAAATGATGCTAGAAAGGGAAAGAGAGGATTTGGTTTAAGTTAGAAAGGAAATAGTGAGGCACTAAAACAGCTAATGTATCTACTATAGTTTAAAGGCACTACTCTAACTTAGGGTGACCTCTATCATGGTGTCTGAAAAGGCTATAAAAAGAAGGGAAACTACAACCATTACCTTCTAGGCCCACTCATATACGAGGATCGCATAATCATCATTCAGATTTATATTATGAATATTATTAGCATACAGGACAGCACATTAATGCCTATAAAACTTTGAGAAAAGCTATTCAAGACTTAATCACCAAGTAGATTTCAAACCTCAAGGAATGGAAGAAAAAGGGGTAAGGATCATACCACAATGTTCCCCTACTGATTTTTATACTTAGATCAGGTGTACCAAAATGGGTAGTGCTTTAAGATATCTATGGTACTTCCATAGCTATAAGAAAAATGAATGTCAAACTCTTCATATTGTCATTTGGAATCTTGCTAGCCCATCCACCAAAAAAGAGTGAAACTTACTAGCCATTCAATCACAAGAAAGCTTCAAGCTTTCACTTTAACTTTTGATATGCACTTGAGAATATTTTGTACTTATGAACATGTCTTAGTTTTAATCTTAGAACTTAAAACTTCTTCTTTATCCTTTCAATGAAATGTTTTCTTCTTTATTTCTCACTCATATGTGTTTTGCCATTTGATAACATACATATTGATAATCATTGCATACATGACATTAATTCAATTATGACTAGTTTGTTTAATCTTGGCATACATATACATTTTAGACCACGCTTTTTATAGCTTTTGATAAGTGAGAAGAGAGATAAAAAAAAAGAAAAAGAGATAAAAATAAACAAAAAGAGGAGCATATCCCAAACTTAACTACTAAAACAAGGAAATTTTTGGAAATGGGGACAAAATGCAGCTAAAAGACTAAAAGAAGAGTGGCAAATAAGCAATGTTGATACGAGAATCTCAATTGCAATCAGCATCTTACCCAATCTTAGCCCAAAATGTTTAGAGAGTCTAACACCTTAAATTATATCCTACTAAAACAAATACAGGTACCCTATTATTCTTATCACCCATAACATTTCATTATCTATCTTTACCACTTAAACTTTACAAATCCTTTATTTTGATAGTCATAAAAAAAGCTTAATAAGTACAAAAATCCTAAAACCTTTAATGAAAGCCTTAGATTAATCTCTTAGTCAACCCTCATAATAAATAAATCTTAAGTTAGCTTCACAATTAACCCTATGGGCATATATAAAGGATTACAAAAATAGTCTTTCATCTTTTGGGCTAAGTTCTCAATGTAAGCAATAGGAATCATTAGCAAAGGCAATTTGAGGTGGTAGTGCTAGCTAAATCCTCAAAGACTCTTGTAACCATAAACATTAAGCTCCATATCAATCCCAATTGCACAACAAAAAATGTCCCAAAATAACCATTTTAATTACCAATAGTTAGAAGGGCAATCAATAAACCCTTAATAGGTGACCTTTTCTTATATGAAAGTTTTATTACATAAAAAAAGCCTAATGCATTGAATAACCCCTTTGAAATGTCACAAGTTTAATAATCACTTTTCCTAGACTTTCCATCTAAATAAAAAAAACCAAAAATTGACATCAAATATTTAATAATAAACAAAAACTGGCACTACTCATGGAAGTAAATAGTTTAAAGCAAAGTTTAAATTAGGAATTACTTAAACAAACACCAAGTTAAGGTATCCCTATTCACATTAGGGTTATTTCCTTCTAAGAAAATTTTGATATGAATAAAAATCTAGTATTCTCACTAATCAACTGGGAAGACTAAAAAAATCCTTATTGAGATGAAATTTCCTTTAAAATAGCCTAAGCAAGTTAAAGGAATAAAGAGAAAATATTCAACCATGAAAACCCTAATGGTTGGTTAATAATAAGAACTTAGTATGATGAGATATAAGATGTTTAAATGCTAAAATTAATCAAACAAAGTTTAATTGAATTGAATGTCTTTATGCACAGATGTTGCCAAATAGTGATCCACATCATGCAAAATAACCAAGACATTTTTTCTTAAATGAAGCATTCCTTAAAACCATAACCCTATTGCTTTATTGTTTACCTTAACATACCACTAAACCTTTTCAAATAAAGTAAACCTATAGCAAATCCAAAACCTAAAAATAGAACATCAGTCTTTCTTCTAAATAACCAACTTTTAGAATAATGGTGATATGGTTAATCATTAACAAGAATATGTTATGCTGGTAAAAGTGCATCATTTAGAAATTAGATATCAAAGCACGAGATCTTTGCACCCATACAAATGGCTTTGTCTTAAAAAACAAAAAGCCCACTGGTGTGAAAACCTCTCTTTGGGGGCACATCAAGTAAAATTTAGGCAGCTTTATAATGTGAAAACCTCCTTCAAGGGGCATATTAGAAAAAGTTAGGGCATAGCCCATTAGGGGGAAAACCTTCAAGCCCTTTAGGCAAAAATTAGGGCAAAGGAAAAGACGAAAAGGGAAAACAATGATTTAATAGTCTATAGGAAAATAAAGGTATCATTAATCAATGAAGAAATGTCTACCCTAATTCTTAATAGCCATAATTCTTACACCCCTGTAAAATAAAATCATTGTTCACCAGCTTTAAAAATAATCAATCCTCATCTTCTAATACATTATAAATACACTTGTTTTTAGTCCTAGTCAAGTAAAATCAACTTTTTCCTAATAACCTTTTGGAATTGCCTCAACTACACCTATTTGCTAGCTAAGCCAATGACTAGTCTTACATGTATAACACATAACATGCATACTTGTATATATTTCTAGGAATGTAAATATTTTCACTTTGAAAATAGGTACATCTAATAAATCCTATAACTAGGTTGAGAGCAAGTATTTCATGGGCCGATATATGCCTCATTACAAGTACCTCTTCTTTGCACTAATGCTTTTATTTAAGAAGTAAGCATGGTAAGAGGAGAATATCATGTTGTCAATAGCCAATAATTTCATGAATGCTTACAAAATGATGGCAGCATTTAATCTTTGAACCACCAAATCACAATCATTGACACAGGATAACTTCTTAAATGCCAAATGCTACATTATCTATCGAGGCAAACGACAAAGTAGGTGGCAAGCTTACTAGCTTTTTGGCTACAAATGTATTGTCATTCACCCTGACATAGAAAAAACATGGCTATTACAATGAGGGATAACATGGTGGTCAAAGTGAGCTTCCTTTATAATCCTAGGGGCAATCATCATATTACAAAGCATAGCAAATACATTAAAAGCAACTTTTAGGACCTCAACATGAAGGAGTGAGGAACTCCAATGATCATGAGGACAATTATTAGAATACAAAGCATTACAGATACTATAAACATAAACAAGTATCTATCCACCTCTTACATGATACAATACATTAACAATAGACTTTATTTTTTGCAAAAAAACAACAGTAATCCTGAGCAAATGTAGGAGGAAAGCTTACTAGCTTTTTTGCTATACAGTGCATTGCCTCTCCCTTCAGTGTCAAGCTTATAACTTTAAATATTTACCTTAAAGCACGACTACCAATAAGCACACTTCTAATAAATAGCCCAGAGCATGGCCTTCAATAATGACCCAGGGCATGACCTTTGACAAACAGCCTAAAGCATGGCTTCAACCACTAAAAATGATAAAAGTCAAACCTATTCAGTAGAGGTAGCTCTCGAAGCATTCACCAAAAATGATAGAAGTCAAACCCACCAAATAAGGGTAACTCTTGAAGCATTCATCAAAATTGACAAAAGTCATACTTACTAAGTAGGGGTAACTCTTAAAGCATTCACCAAAAAATGATAAAAGTCAAACCCACCGAGCAGGGGTAACTCATGAACCTACTGAGTAGGGTAACTCTTGAAGTATTCACCAAAAATGATAGAAGTCAAACACATCGAGCACCTATCAAGCATGGTAGCTCTTAAAGAGTTCACTAAAAAAGGTTAAAAGTTAAACCCATCGATTAGTGTAGCACTTTAACCCACTAAGGGAGTAGCTCTCGAAGTATTCACCAAAAAAATGACAGAAGTCAAGCCCATCAAGTAGAAGTACCTCTCAAACCCATCGAGCAGGGGTAGCTCTCTAAGAATTCACAAAAATATGATAAAAGTCAATCCCATCAAGCAAGGTTAGCTCTCAAAGCACTCACCAAAAAATAAAAAAAGTCAAACCCACTGAGTAGGGGTAGCTCTCAAAACATTCACCAAAAATTGATAAAAGTCAATAACTCTTATTAAGCAAAGGTAGCTCTTGGACCCACCGAGTAAAGGGAGCTCTCGAAACCAATCCAAATTATTCTTATATCTACTTTAATATATAACCAATCCATATTTTCCCTAAGATATGATGCCTTAATAACACTTACCAAGGAATGGGAGCTCTTAGAATTAACTCTGAGTTGTAAGTATGCATCTCTTCCTTCTTTTAAACTTTGATGTGATGTAACATGCACAATTTTCAAGCCTTATCAAAGTAAAGGGCATGTGAAACCCCCCACCTAACCCAGTAGTTGGATCTAAATGAAAGATGGCACATTGTGACACCTCCTACCCGAATAGTTGCAAGTTTAAATGAGAGATGGCATATTGACCAAATTACCTAACTGTCACGTTAACTTTTTAAAACCCTATGATATGTGTCTACATCATAAGCATTTTGGGCCCATGTGTAGTTTAAACTATTTGAACACAAACCCATAAGATATTATTGTTTCATTCTAACAAAAATATGATAGCATAACAACTGCTGGATAACATGTCCCAAAATAAACCTATAGAAATAACACTTTTATTCCTAAACTCAAACTCAACCAACTGGGTCCTTTTAACCCTTTAACATCTTTAACCAATAGACAACGACATCAGTCACATCACAGTCATAACATACATTACTATCTCAACATATATCATATAATAATTGCACACTACTAGTATTTGTCAATTTAGTTTACATGAACAGTGTACTTTGACAAACTATACATATACATTATCACACTAGACCCATACCCTATTTATACACATATGAGTGCCAACTAAATTTATTTACATCACACTAAAGATATATAGAAATATACCAAAATAAGAGGCCATCTACACCACACTGCTATCTCGAGGCTGAACTTGAAGCTGAATCTATTAATTACCTATGTATTATAAAACACAATGCAGTAAGCATAAAGCTTAGTAGTGTAAAATTTGCTTGCACACACATGCACACATGCTAAGCATGATAAAATATGCTTGCACACATATGCACACATGCTAAGCATGAATTTCAAATAAAGCATTAAGTTATGTAAAATTTGCCTATTTTGTTTTACCTATTATGTTACCCATCTAGCCATTTTAGGTTATTAAGTTACCATAGTTTATTCGTGCTCATTTCATGTCACTTACGTATCCTAATTCACCACTTATGTCTATTTCCCTTTTTACTTGCCATCATTACATCTCATATTCATGAACTAGTTTACTTATTAGGTTAATGCCAAGATTATTACCTAGTTTACTTAAACTGTTTAAACTATGATTATTAATCCATTCCTTTAATCCATATATCACATTTAAACATTTCTATTTTCTAGCCCATATTTGGAAGACACATATCCAAGTAATAAATATCAGGATCATGTTATGCAAGGCC
>CANXYI011800043.1:0-19428 GCA_948208565.1 Hura crepitans
ATTGAGGGTGTAATTAAACTTTTTAGGGTTTGATATAGGAGTTGGATAGTGTTTGCTTGTTTAGATTAAAGAAAAAAAGAAGAAGAAAAAATGGTGGAGAAGTGAGGTAGAGAAGTTTTGACTAAAATAGAAAGGATGAAGGCAAATTTTCCTATTGCCTCAAGTCCTATTTTAGTCTTTATATACTCTTCAAATCAAAGGCTAGGATTAACTCACTTAAAATCCAATGGCCTATATTTATTTGGCCTAAAATTTCCCTTTTTTAGTGCACTAAAACTTATTTCTCTTCATTCACCCTCCAATTATCATATTTTGAAGGTCTAGTATTTTACTTTTATTCATACTCAGATGGCTCAAAAAAATTTGTGCTTAAAAATAAAGAAAGTTCGATTAAAATTATTCCTTTTAACTTCACTTGATTTTTATAAAATACTTCCCAATGTTTAAAAATTCCAATATCTGTACCATCATATTCATTAGAATATTTAAGTATGATGATGTGCCATTTTTAGGTCTATCTAAGTACATTTAAAAATATTTTACGGCTCAACTTTAACTGTCACTATTCACAACACATGACTATAAAAATTTTTCTATTTTTAAGCTCCTCAATGACATTATTTATTCTCCAAACTTTACCTAAGAATTCTTATAATTAATGCTACCATTATATAACATTAGTACCGTAGTGCTCGAGAATTCTATTGTTATTAATAGTACTCCTCGGGACATGAATAGTGTTTCCTAAGACCGAGTAACACTAATCTTAATGAATGGAAGTATTAACCATAACATAATTTTTGGTGAAATTTAAATCCAAAACAAAGTCTTTTATATTGTTAAAATGACAATTAAGTTTTACAATAATATCATGTGAATAGTGGCTTAATTTTATCTAAACCGTAAAATATTCAAGTTTTGCTCAAAATTTTATTAAGATCGATACGACCTAATACTTAAATATTCTAATTAGCCTATTGGCACTATAATTAGAATTTTTTGGATATCAGGAAGTATTTTTATGATAATTGATTATAGTGAAAAGTTAAATATTTTTAGACTTTTTTGTAATTTTTGAGCTCTAGTTTTTATGGTTTATGAGGTCTAATTTATTAGATTTTAGGGATCAATGGATGTTAAAATTGAGGCAAAGAAGAAGAGAAAAAAAAGGTATAAAAGGGGTCAAACTTAGGTCAAAGAAAGAATAGTTCATTTTTCTCCTTTGCCCAAAGCAGTTTATGACACGAAGAGAAGGTAAGCCATCATTTTTTCTTTTTTTTTTCCTCCCTTTTTAAGCCTATTTTAATGCATCTGAGCTTTGACTTTGAACCTCCATGGCATCTAAACCTTATTTGTAGCTCAGGATTCACAAAAAAATTGAAGGATATGCTTATTTTTTGGTGTCAATGAATAGTAATTGAACTTTTGTCTAGTAAGTTTTTCCAAAGCTTGGTATTTTTCCCATGTTCCTTTAGTACCCTAGAGCATATTCCTATTGTCAATTTTTCATTCTAGTGTCTAGTTGATTTTATACAAATTTTTATGTTTGGGTCTATCAAGAATAGTTAAGGAACCTAATAAAACACAGAGTACAAAGAAAATGCTTAGAAGGTTATAATGGGTGTTTTTTGACCTCAAAAGTATGTGTAATTGAAATAAATTATGTATATTTGTATATTCCCTAATGTATGTGTATTATGTATATTTGTTTGTTTATGTATAATTGACGAATTATGAATGTTAATGACATATGATAATGTTTAATGATATTATAGGTGTGCATTAAAGCATTTAATGTGATTAAAATGTTTGTGTAGCATGTATGTTGTGTTATGGCCTAATGGCCAAAAGGCATGTATGTGTATATATGTATCACATATACATGTTATTGATGAAGTATGTCCATAAATTAATGTATATGATTAAGTGGACATGAGATAAAATGCATAACATAAGTGAATAAGTGTTAGAGGCATGATGGCCGAATGCCCTATAGCATGTGGTCGTATATGTGGGTTGCATGTTTTGCATGCTACAAAAAATGCATGATTATATAGATGTGAGTAATCATGTGGATATTTAATGCTATGTGTAAAGTAATGAAATGTAAGATTTACACATGTATGATGTTATGGCTAAATGGTCTTATATGATGGCAATAGTGTGTTAGAGGCATATTATGTGTAAATTATGACATAATGAGATGTTATGCGATAATATAAAGTTATAATGATAAGTGATAAGTTATGAGAACATAAAGAATACATGATGTGTTTTATGAGAATAACGCAATGTTATAATGCATTTTATGATCTAATGTTAGAATATGGCTTTAATGTGCCATTTTAAAGATATAAGATGTTTGATCATGTTAATAAGAACTAAGAATTTTTAAAAATCAAGAGATAATATATTTTCCTAGTTTGGTCATTGGTTGGCCAAACTGATTTCATTAAAAGCTACATTAAAGTATATTAATAAGGTGAAATTATAAGTAAATTGGTTAGTAGTTGATTTAAGTAGACAACATAGCCAAATATGTTGATCGGTCAATTAGGAGTGATAGTAGCTACTAAGGTACTTTAGTACCTCCATAGCCTTTAAGTTGTAATGCGTGAACCTTTGGGTTACTACATAGCCTTTGGGTTGTGATGCATGTTAACCTATAGGTCTTTTGATAATTTGTGACCTTTGGGTTTGATGCATTTTGATCTTTAAATATATTTTATGTTCCATCGAGTCTAATGTGTGTAGGGCTTATATGGTTTTAACGGCCTAAGTGGTTTATTAAGGCTCAATTACCCTTAATGTACACGTTTTTTTTAGTACAAGCATAATAAATGGATTTCAAAGATGAATTAACATTGTATTCATAATATATGAATTTTATACAATGTAAGATCTTATGATGAATTATGTATATGATTTTTGCCATGTTATAGCACATATGTAAGTTATGTAAAAAGTTGCATATCACGTAATAATTCGAATGTTTATATTTCATCTATTAATGTATAATGTTTCATGGCATGATTGCATAAGTTATTTTGATTCTACCACTAAGATATTACTTAACACATCATCTATCTTTGTGATGTGTAGGTAAGAAGACAATTTAAGCTAGAGCCTCAAATCATCAAGTTTGTCAAGCAAAGGAAAATTTTTTGGTATATTTTTGTACATATATCTGGACTATATGATGTATAAATGTAAAGCACTCATATGATGTATTTTGGGAAAAAATGGGCCCAAATTGTATGCAAATCTAAATTAAGGTTTTAAAAAGTTTGTAAGTTTATTAAAGTCAGCATTAAACTATCTTTCTTCTATGATATCTCTTCCTATCGCATGGTTTGTGTTTTTGAGATGCTAATTAATTAAAGTGATCAAATGGATCAGAAGTTAAGGAATGAGATTAATATGATTATAACAGTGTGTTTTATAATACAAATTACTATTCACATTTGGGTTAGTGTCTTGGTACAACCATTATGATACTAGATTTTTTGCATGAAAAATTCTCAAATGTAGATTAGACTTAGATTTTGAAAAGTTTTTTGTTAACTCATATTTTTATGAAAGACCTATTTTACTAAAATTGTTTAAATTATGTTTTAATGAGTTAAGATTTTATATGAGTTCAGATAATGCATTTTTATGTAATTCCTTATTCAAGTTTAGAAACCAGATAGGGTAAGGGGTGTCATAAGTATGATTTAGGTCCTAGGAAGTACTATTCACCCTAGGGTGGTACTGTTTATGTTTATGCTTTTTTTTTCATTTGATTTCTATCTAAATGTTCACATTTTTTTAGTAAACTATAAACATAGACTATTCAACCCATAAACTTTTGATTAGTAGGGTTAAAAACCTTCTTCCTATACTTGAAGTCACTATTCAGGACTTTGGGATTTAATATTCACAATCTTGCTCATTATCACTCGTTAGACTTCCAAGCATCTTTATTTTCGTAGAAAATTTTACCCACAACCTATTTATAACTTAATCTTTTGATTGATAAGAAAATCTTGATCATGTCTTAGAAGTCACTATTCATGACCCCCGAGTGTCACTATTCACTATACTGAGATTTTTGGTTGTTACAAGTGAAGATGATCACTATCCAAATATTGACTAAATGTGGCATTTTAACCACTTTTATAGGTAAATTAATCTTGTGGTCAAAATCTTCCTTCCTTTCATCCAATAGCCATAATTAATCCTTCCCTTTTTCCATTCTTTTAATTTAATTTCCCCTCATTTTAAATCCTCAAATAACACTTCTAAAAATCAATTAAATCCTCTTGAATCATGACTTCAAAGCCTTAAGAAAATTGTGCTAAAAAAACCAATAAAATCAATACTTTGTAACTTTGCTCGATTTTTAGAAAATACTTTCGGATATTCAAAAATTCCAATTATAATGCCAATGCACTATTTGAAATATTTAAGTATGAGGTTATGTTGATCCCAAATTTTTTGACAAAAAATGAAATATTTTATGGTTTAACTAAAATTATGTCACTATTCATAAGATACTACAATAAAATCTTTTACTCATTTTTAACCATCTTAATGACAACAATTTCACTTCAAATTTTACTCCAAAATTATATTATTATTAGTACTTCCATCTAGTCATATCCTAATTTTTAAAAAATACTTCCTAATCTTCAAAAATTCTAATTCCAATGCCAATAGACTATTTAGAATATTTATGTGTTAGACCAATAGACTATTTGGAATATTTAAGTATTAGGTTCTGTCGATCCTGGATTTTTTTGAGCAAAAACGAAATATTTTATATCTCAGCTAAAACTATGTCACCATTCATAAGGCACTGTTATAAAATCTTTACTCTTATTTTTAACCATTTTAATGATCTTAGTTTCAATTCAATTTTTTTCAAAATTATATTATGATTAATACTTCCATTCAGTCGCTTTAGTGTGACTCAAGTTTCAAAAAGCACTATTCACATCTCAAAAAGTACTATTCATAATCTTGGGTTTATCGAGCATTACTTGCTAAGTTAAGAAAGTGCATGTTCTTACTTGATGAGGTGTCATTTTTAGGACACATAGCTTCTATAGAAGGTATCAAGATAAACCCTAACAAGATAGAAGCCATTAGGGAATAAAAGACACCTAGAAATGTGATTAAGAATATAAATTTCTTGGGTTTGGCTAGATACTATAAGCTTTTTATCTTAGGCTTTTTAATGATTGTAGCACTTATGACATGCCTACTACACAAGTGGTTTGTTTATATGGGATGATAGAAGTCATGTGACACCCCTTACCCAGTCCGATCATGAAACATGACTATAGAGTATGCACATTACATGCTATCTAATCTTAACTCATTCAACATTATTTAAAACATCTCATCATTCATAATTAAAACATCAAACTGTGAGTTTTTATTAACTTTTTAAAAACCGAGTTATATATTCAAAATTTGAGAATCCTCGTACCAAAATTTTAGCAACATAACTACTGTATCGGGCACTATTTAAAAATTTGAATAGTAACTTGTAATCAAGAATAACATTTCTAAAAACATTTCTTAACAATTTTTGAACTTTGTTATCCTCCTAATCACTTCGAATCACAAAATAGCATAAACACAATCTCAACCTTAGGAAGAGATATCATACATGTTTAAAACATACTAAAGAATGTGAAACAATAAAACACTTTTAAATTTATAGTACAGATAGTTTAGGCCTATAACTTAAACATTACAACATAAGAGTGCATTCTCTATTATTTGTACAATTCATAACCCAACTATTCACAATAAAACTATGCCAAAAGCAAAGCTTCTTCTTGATAGTTTGGGTGTCCTAAGGCTTCAGATTAAGTGTCCATACCTACACACTACAAGTAAAAATGATGCGTTAAGAAAATAGCTTAGGGGTGAAATCAAGTTAAGTCATTTAACTAGCCACTTCATTATCTTGCAATACCATTTTCTTATGTGAAAAAGTATACACAAGTCACATCATGTAAAATATTATACATAACATGCATAAACAAAATGTCACGCTAAAAATAAAGCACGTCATATATTATCATGAAAAACACAATTCACATGCAAATTTAATAATTATAAGAAAAAAGTCCATTATCAAACTTTCAATAAAATCATTATTTATTGCCCATATGATAGAAACATATATCTTATGGATCATGGGGGTAAATAGCCAGTACAACCTCCATCAACCCAAAAGTCCATCTAGTAACATGGACCTGAAGATCAAATATAGCATGAGACCCGAAAATCTAACACAACATGAGTCTAAGACTAAGCACAGCATGAGTTTAAGGATAAGCATAGCATTATGACCCTTATGACCATTTTTTAACCTTAAGTTCATCTACCAATGTAGATATAAAGATTGGTGAAATAAAAGCCTTCAGGTAAGACTAAAACATGATTCGTAGACCAAAAACATGAAAGCACCATATGCCTTAGTAGCTACTTACTATACCTCTAGTTGACTGGTCAGCCTATCCATCTAGGTTGTTATGCATATAGGCTACTAGCATATTTATTTTTTTTGTTTCACAAATTAAAGTAAGATTGAAATGGCTTTTAATAATTGTAAGGTCAACAAAATGACCATATTGGATAATTTAGCATTTTTAGTATTTATTATGACTATATATATCATGTTCATGTAAAGCCATATTCAAATGTCCATTTTTTTATATATATAGTCATAACATGCTTAAAATCACACTTCCAACATTCAATTTCTATCTCATGATCAATAATGAGTAATTGACCATGCATATCCATCTTACACTTAATTGAAGCCTTCATAAGCTTGGTTTACCCATTAAGGCCATTCAGCTACTAAGCCCTAAGCAACAAATCAAAATTCCAAATCTTTACATTATACCTCTTGACCTAATGCTTATAAAGTCACATTCATGCATAACGAAACATGCATCCTCACTCATGTATAAACCTACATACATACATGCATATAACTTAAACCTTGTAACATCATCACACTTGTAAATCCTTATGTCTATCCATCATATGCATTCATGTATATGCATACATAAGATAAATCTAAACCACTCATTCGGCCACCTATAGCAATAAAAAGTAATCACACATGTAAGTGTCATAATATGCTCTATGTACATCTAACATGTCGTATAATAAGTATATGTTCCATTTCTATACTTAATATATCCATATGGCATGATAGTTACCATTTAATTCTACATACTTTCATATTAATGAACATTCACTATCATCTATCTAATATAGCATAATTCATGTTTAAAAAACTTATTATGTGCATTATAACATAACACACACATACATTAACATAAAATGTTTGGCCATAAGTCCTTTGGCATAGGAAAAGAACATGTTTTAATCATATAACACCATGTATAACATAATTCTATGCCTATCAACATTTATCCACATCTTAAGCAAGAATAAATAAACATATAGACCATTATACTCCAAATAGGGCCATTTGGCCATAATACCAACATCAACCATACATTTATTTTGCATCATGCATTACACATTCAAAGTATCATATAAGTATATTTAAACATCTTACATACAAATTAACACATTTAAACTCATAATTATTCATTACATGGCATTAATTTTTTTGCTTACATACACATGCATATTATAAAAATTTAGGGCATAAAAAAATTTTCATGTTCTAATGTAATTTGACATACCAAAATGATCATAAAGCAACCCTAAGTACCGTCTAGACCTTTATTTTCACTTTATCACAAGCTTTGTTAGTCTTCTCAACTACCCATTATAGATTCAATATATCAAAATTCAAATAAAATCATACAAACCATAAAAATGAAAACCAACTACTTAAAATAACTCTTGGGCACCCTATCGATGTAAGAAAAATATTGGGTTTAAAAAATTCTTACCTAAACAAAAAGAGGGTTCTATTCACCAAGATAAACATCAAGCCAAATCCTTCATTTTTTTTAAATTCCACTTACAAAGGTGTTTAGAGGTCGTGGGGACCCTTAGCTATCAATCAAATAGGAGAATTTGAGGTTAAATTGTAGAATTAGGAGCAAAAATAGGGGAGAAAGCTCTCTTGGAGTTGACAGCTTGGAGAAGAGAGGGAGGAGAATGGGGGTTTGACCAAAACAATTTATTTTGACCGTATTTATAGTTTTTGAAAAAAATTCATCATTTTTAGTTTTCTCCCTTTTTTTTCTTCTTGTTACTCCTTCTCTTTAACCTCAATTTAATCATATTTAACAAGTAAAAATTAAATTAATTTAGGCCCTACAACCCTCTAAAAATTAGAGTTTAAAAAACGAGAAAACTCGAATGAAATCGCCATTTTTAAGTTAACCGATTATTAAATAAAGTACTTCCTGACCTCCAAAAATTTCAATTCTCACACCAATAGGCTAATTAGAATTTTTTAGCATCAGGTTGTATTAATCTCAAAATTTTCTGAGCAACTTTTAAAATATTTTATGATTCAGCTTTGCCTTGGTCACTGTTCATAAAACACTACCGTAAAAACTTTCTTACCATTTTTGACCAACCAAACAACTTCTAATTGATTTTAAACTTTGCCTAAAATTTTTTTTCTGATTAATACTTTTATCTTCTAGCTTCAGTTTATCCCAAGTATTGAGAACACTATTCATCTCAGGAAAAGTACTATTTATAAAATGTCGAGATTTTTGGGCCGTTACTTTACTTCCCCTCTTAAAAGAAATGTCATCTTTGACATTACCTAGTTCAAACAAATGAGGATACTGGTCTTTAATTTGAGCTTCTTTCTCCCATGTTGCTTCCTCTATCCCATAGTCCTACTAAACAACTTTCACTAGTGTAATTATCTTGTTTCTCAGTTTTTTCACCTCTCTTGCTAGAATTCTTACATGTTCTTCTTCACAAGACAAATCTAGCCTAACTTCAACTTATTCCATTGATAAGACATGTGTTAGATCAACATATATCTTCTAAGCATGGAGACATAAAAAACAAAATGAATTTGTTGAAGTTATAATGGTAATGCTAGTCTAAAGTTACTAACCCCATATAATCTTCCACTTTATATTGCACAATAAGCCTCGAACTCAGCTTTATTTTCTTGCCAAATTGTAGTTCTTTCTTCCATAGTAAAACCTTTAAAACACCTTGTCTCCCATTTCAAACTCAACATTTTTCCTCTTGAGATCCATATATATGTTTTATTTGTTAGAAGCTGCTTTTAACCTATCCTTAATAATCTTAACTTTCTTCTCAACACTCTTAAGCAACTTCAATCCCATGAGATTTGTTTCATTGAGCTTATGTGATACCCCCTATTGAATTCCTGAAGAACCTAATAAGCAGTGTACTTCTCGCAAAGTCACCTGTCCTTAAATTTCCCTGATGTTCATTCATTTAAGTCTTACATATACTACACTAGACAACTCTATCTGATTTTTAATTCTTTCAAGTTAGATCTTATAATCCATTAAAGTTCATACAAACATGTTTCAGCCATCATAGAAGGAATCTAACACCATTTGGCATTATCTAAAAATCTGGCAGCACAACAGCCACCCTGGTCACTAACCTAAAACTCATATCTACCTGTAAACACTTCAATATTATGAAGCACATCTCCTAGACCCTTTTAGTCCCCCTCAGATCTCATCTTATTAACATCATCTAAGACACACAGTAGTCATAGGCCTCAGGCCACAATATAAACATAAAGATTATATGTAAATGAGAAACCATCATATTGATTATTATAGAACAACTTATTTATGCAAATACTACCCTGTGTCCCTTATATACACACACCCATATTCTCTACCTAAGTACATAAAGTGCAAGATCGTACATTTATACATAACTAGTCTTCTCTAAATGACCTGTAAACTCCGTTGTGCACTTTATGAGGTAATGTCCCTGCTCTGGGTACCTGCGCACCTAAATAGGTATACTGAGTATAAAAATACTCAGTGGTGAATTCAATCATTTAAATCACGGCATTACATCATTCTCCTAACTGGGTAGTTTAATAACTAATTTTACCTAATTATATAACTCACTCATACAACCTGGTGCCAAATTACTAAAATACCCCTAAGGCATTTATAACTCCTGAAATATCAATTTTGACTCACATAAATTATTTAGAGTAAATATTAACATTTCTAACATGTATACATTACAAGAATCAATTTAGTCATAATATATGTGTAAAATGACCGAAATGACCTTTTATTTGTATTTCACAATTTTCTTAGAAAAAGTTATCAAATTATGCTTAAATTTTATCTTCCATAATTATTCTACTTATTTACTTAATTTAATTCACTGGCCCGACTAGGAAGTCGACACTTAAAGACATTAGATCTAGAGGGAAAATAAACTAGTGCAGTGGTCCCCATTCTAGACCTATGCCATTGCACCGGCATGTGTGCGATAATGGAGATCAACCATAGACTTTCTAGACATAAGTAAATAGTAGTGATGTGAAATAATAGAGATTAACCCGTAGGCCTCCCCAGCCACAAGTAAATATCATTAACAACTGGGTGACATAATGGAGATCAGTCTATAGACCTCTCTAGCCACCAATGAATATCATCAAAATCTGGGTGACATAATGGAGATTAGCTCGTCAGCCTCTTTAGCCACCAATAAAGTTACTATTTGAACATTAGACAACTAGCAACTGCAAAAGCCCTAAGTTGACCGGTCAACCCATTTAGTGGGTGTCTAACTAATGGGCCAAGTAACTTAATTTAAGTTCATTTATTAACAAAAAATATTCTTATAATATTTACATTCCAAAAACATACAGTTAAAATTTTTATCATAAACATTATTTTCTAGCTTGTTTGGTTTTTCCACATTCTGGCTCAACCGAGTAAAAATTCCAAAATAATCTTGAGTCTTATTGTTGGTAAAATTCATAGTTTAATATGTTATGATTTATCATAGCATTAGTTCTTAGGAAACTAACACTTTCTATCTAGTGACATTTTTGGTTTAGGTAATAGTCAACTGAACAGTTACAGGTTATTTCGACCACCTTTCAAGTAAAATTCTAGGACTATTTTAAGGCCGATTTTCACGTAATTTTCAGTTTCTTATTAAACACATTCATAGGCCAAATGTCAAATATATCTGGGCCAATTCCATGGCTAAAACATAGGCATAAATGCCATTTATTTTCATCTCAAAATTCTAGCTCAAAGGCACAAATTTAGGTCCATTCACATGCTACATTTTAGTTCACTTCTTAAGTCTATATATTAGGCCTTTACCATAAGTTTTAGTTCAATTTTATTCATTCATTTATATGTATAATATTAATATCTATACAAGTCCAATTTAAGGTCATTTCAAGTTTATTCATCAAGTCCTTATAGTACTTGTCCATTACCATTGAATCAAGCAAATTTACATGCCTTATTTCACATTACAATTTAGGCCTTTTTCTAATTTATTCTCTGAATATAAGTCAAGGTCAATATACATACTTTTAATCATTCATAGTCACCATAAGCATTCATAATTCATGTAAACTTTAGATCACTTAATACCATGATTTTATGTTCACAAGATTTCACATAAATCATATTCCACCATAGGTTAAACAATAAAAACTAACTCACATTCCGTAAGGTAGAACTTTCGGGTTTTAAGGCATATGAGCCTAATCACACTTTTTCATTCCATTTACCAAGAATTTATAATTCTAAAGCATTTTCTCAACACGTATATATGTGTATTAGTATATACCAATTATTCTAGGCCATGCATACCCAAATTTCCTATGCATCAACCATGCAAACACCATTAGTACCTAGAAAAGCTCTTAGGTACTTAACCAAAAACATGCTAGTTACTACATTATCAAGCCCTCAATACTTCCATTCTTTCTTTAAATTGCCAACTAAACCTTGAACCTCATCCTAGGCCTTACATGAACACCTTAGGTGCTAAAATCAATTTCAAGTAGCAAGCAAAATTTGGCATCAAAACACCATTTCTTCAAACATCACACATACAATTCATCCACATATAAAAATCCATCCTTTAATTTTTAGTTCCCATTCATCTATCACATCACTAAGCTATCCTAGACCAATATTTATAGCCTTCTAAAAAGCTCATGGCATGATCAAAATAACTTGAATTCATTTACATTTTCACTTTGAAGGTGCCATCTCTACCATGCCTAGACTGTTAGCTTCAATTCTAGCCCCCCACGGTGAGTTTCTCCCTTACTCTTTAAGCCCTTCCTTATCCCAATTAACCTTAAACACAAAGCACATGCATCCCCATAGAAGTTAGGCACCCCATGGAGTCATTTCTAGCCATGAAAGCCTAAGAAAAATCAAAGGAGAAGCAAGGAACTCACCTTTGGTACCCCTGCTAGATTGATTGTAATAAGAAATCTTTGATGAATTTTATCTATAGATTGAGAAATACTTTTTGCTTGATTCCCTTTCCTTGTGGTGCCTAATAGGAAAACTTAAATTTAAAGACTAAGATCACCATTTTTGGTAAAGAATTGAAGAAGTTCTATCCAATCAAAGAAAGAGCTGGCATCGAGATTCTGGGCAGGAGAAACAGAGGAATTCTCTTTTGTCTGAGTGGAAAATCCATTTGTCACGACTTAAGGACACTTGTCAAGGGCTTAGGCCAGCTGGCAAGTGTATGGATGGGGTCCACAACCACCTAATCTATCCTAAAATGGCTCGATTTTTTATGAAACTTAAAAAATTCTCAAAAATTCACTTAGACCTCAAAAAATTACACTGTTTATTTCAAAATTCATATTTTAATCCCCTCTACCTACTCATAAATTTTCATGAATAAATTCCATCGATAGGATAATTTTTAGATTACCTCAATTTGCTAGCCAACCTAAAAAATTATGAGAATTTGCAAACAACCTCTAATTTAGTGGACTCACTATAATTTTTAAGCTTTATGGTCCACTATTTTTTAATCCATTCAGGCATATCTCGAGTTAATCCTAGGCCAAAAAATTTTTATTGTATTAGGAGGTAGCTTATAGTCCAAAATGAATTGTTGGTTCTACTAAAATTTTAAAGTATACTTTGTTCATCAAATTTAGACCCCTTAAAGTTTCATGACCAGTGTCACTACCTTAATTTTTAGACTAAGTGGCACTATTCATAGAGCCTTAGAGCACAGGCGTTATAGCTCACTCTAGTAAGGTAGTCATATAATTCCTCCCATATAGCGCCTTATAGGAAGCCATTCCTAAACTCGATGACTGTTGTTATGGGTAAACTCTGCTAATCATAAATAACAATCCCAACTACCTTTGAACTTAATAGTACAACTTCTTAACATGTCTTCAAGCACCTGACAAAGATTGTAACACCCTTAGCCATTCTCAAAAGAACTGAACAAGGAATGCCACTTCCCTCTGGCCACCCATCCTTAGATTTCTATAAGCCTCATTCATTTGACACTTATGACAAGACTAATTTTATTTATTTATTTAGGTGGTTTCCTAAATATTCTAATAGAGCCTTCTTATACTAATTATATCTAGCTAATAAAATATATTTTATGCCTGTTCATTTTACAGAAATTTGGGTAGCATAACGACTACTTGAGTAGTAAACCCTAAAAGATATGCATAAAAAACACTTTTAAAATCATACTTCACTCATTCACCATATCCTAGACCCTTCTTGTCATGTAATATCATATATAATTGCATCCCAATACACAAATATCAAAGCATAAGGCCTCAGGCCCATAATAATTAGAAAGGATAGATAATTATATCATCCCACATATTTAGTAATACATCAATCACATAATTTACCTATGTCTTGTAATTACTCTACTAAGCCCAACCCCACATTTATTCATAAGTGCCATACTATAACATCATGAAAACTATAGAAATAATACCCTTAGAATATATGTCAACTACACTGCAAAATGATACTAAGGCTAGACAACTACACTATCAACGTCCTGTGCATTAGAACACCAATAGGCTTAGTATATAACTTAGCAATGACTTAAATGTAATAAAAGCATGTCATGCATATATTCATGCAACATACAGTTAATCGATCATAATGCAACATGAAGAAGAAATTTCATAAAGTAATATTAATTTGTTCATCGGACTCCTTATTTAAATTTTTGGTGTCATGTCATTATTAAATTTTCTAGTTTTCTATTCCATAACTATTATATGTATTAAATATCACCAATTCCTTGATGTCATTAACTTTATTATTCATTTGTGCATTTAGGCATGTACTAGATAGATGACACTTTAAGGCATTAGATACAAAGGGAATCCAAGCTATGAAGTGGCCTATATTTAAGACCTCAATAGCAACACCTACCTAGTACAGTGGCCTCATCTCGAAACCATCATGGCTACACCCATATAGTGTAGTGGCCTATCTTAAGACCTCAGTAGTTGTACCTACCTACATTGTGCAATGGCCCACATCTTGGACTATCGTGGCTCTACCTATATAGTGTAGTGGCCTATATCAAGACCGCAATGGCTATGCTCACCTAATACAGTGGCCCTATCATAGAACTACCATGGCTGCACCCATATAATGCAGTGGCCAACATCAAGACCTTAACTGCTACACTTACTATCATAATCATCCATATAATAGCCCCGAAGACATAATAACTCTAGTAGCTACTAATCCCTAGTTGACTAGTCAACCCATTTAGTAAGTGTCTAACTATTGGGCTAACTCTATTATTTATTTATTTCTCAACTATTGATCATTTATTTTCTTTATATTTATCTCATATCACTTACCTTTAAGTCATTGTTACACATACATTTTATAAGACTATTACAATTCAATTTGCAAAAGGGCACTATTCATATAGTCATTTTTCACTATTCATTTTGTCATTTTTCACATGTCTCACATGGCATTTTTCATCACAATTCATTCCATTCCAATACTCATAATGTCCACATTTCATCCACCATGAAATTTTCCCATAATTAACATAATTTTCCCTATTAAATGGCAAAATATTGAATCACTAATTACATACCACTTTGTAGTCCATTGTAAATCATTATTTTAATTTGTAATGTCATGCCCGTAAGTTGATGCTCTATGAATAGTACCACTAAGACCAAAAAGTGTTCCTAAAGTGTTGGATCACTTTCATGAGGCTTAAGGCCGTGGTACTAGTCATGAAACTTTGAGGGGCCATACAATGATAAAAATGGCTTAATTTAAAGATTCAGTAGAACCAATAAATTATTTTAGGCCATAACCTAGTAGGTTATAGGCTCAAATGGAGTTGGGCAAAGATTAACTTAGGATATGTCTACACAGACCTGAAAATACCATACCCCACAGGTTAAAAACTCCCTTGAGTCTATTGGTGAAAGAATTTTTTTATTTCAAGGTCTTTTGCAAATTTTCTCGATTTTAAGGTTTTGCATGTAAATCAAGGTAGTTGGTTAGTTATTCTAACGGTGGAATTTGGTTGTGAAATTTTACAATCCTCTAAATAGAACTAATTGAAGATTTTTAAAACAAATGTGATGATTTTAGGAGGTTTATATGATTTTTAAAAATTCCACGAAGTTTTTACTAAAATCGAGTTATTTCGGGATGCTCGGGTGGTATGTGGCCCCACCAATGCCACCTCAGCCACTATAAAAAGGCTTAAATTGATGCCTAAGTGTCCACTTGGCCACTCACCCTCACTACCCCACTTCTCCTCCTTCTTCCACCCTATTGTGTCCTGACGCCATTTCCACCTTGAATCCACCATTTTTCCATCTCCTTATAAGCTTTCCCCTTGCTTATTGACACCAAAAATCCCTTAATTTTATTCTAAAAGGACTTTTTGAGGTTTTATAAGATGTAAGAGTCCTTAGATTGCAAGAAAATTCATGTTATAGTAAGTGTACATCAAAGGGGGCTAAAAGGGTAACTTTTTGTGTGCAAGTAATTCAACCTTTTTTAATTTATTTCCTAGAGGATTTGGTGATTCTATGAAGGCCTATATGGTTAGAATTTGATTTGGATATGTGTACAATTTTTTATAAATGTTTGAACGTAAAGTGGCGTGAATGGAAGAAAAGCAAAATTGAGGTGTGCTGTAATCTCTTTCAAGCTTAAAGTAAAGAATTCATCCCTTTTTATAGTGAGTTATGTGAATTTAGAGTAATTGACTTATGCCTTAGACATTTCCCATGGCTTGTGTGTGAATATTATGTATGGAAATGGTGAAAAACCTAGCTAAAGTGTGTGGAATGGTGGTTTAGGCATGTATTTAGTTTAATTATATATGGAATGCATTATTTGAATATTGATTCAATAAAAGGAATGCATGGAAAAGGAAGGTTCCCATTTTGGGAGAGTTATTTATATATGGGGTGTGATATGTATGTAGTTTGTTAAAGTAATTTTGGCATGACTTCTAAGATATTTGACATGAATTATGCTTGAATTATATATGTGTGTAGTGAGAATGGTGAACATCGATGTGAGACTTCATTAAGCCAAGAGGTGCCTTGGTGTGTAGGCTAGTTGTATGGCATGTATGCTTAGCATATTTTGTGGGGTTTAGCTTGTTAGTGATGGCATTATAGGGGTAGGTGAAGAAATTAATGAATAAAGCATAAGTGTGTGTGTGCTTAATATGGCTGAGGCATGATCAAAGTGTAAATTGGCCTAATTTGCATGGCAATGGCATTATATGTGTGTTGGCATGCTTGTGTGATGTTAAAATGTCTATATGTGTGCTTGAATGTGATTGAAAGCATGTGTATGGCAACTTGGGGCTATTGGTTGAGAGCTATGCAAGGTTAAATGGCATAAAATGAGGTATGGCATAAGTAGCATATGTGTGAAATGGCATAACATATTTGGCAAAGATTAGGATTTGGCAATGATTATATGGCATGACTTAAGTAAATATGCATGAGTAAAAAAGCATGAAATGTATGAACATTAGGATACCTTTTAAGATTAGAAAATGGTTAAAAAGAGGACTTGAAATTGGCTTGTAATGGCATGAAAAATTAAATTGTAAATGGACTAGTTTTGGCATGAAAATAGTATCTTAGATTAGCCTAACTTGCAATGTTTATGTAAAATAGTATGGAAGCCACTATTATGGTAATTTGAGACATACTTTTGAGCTTAGCTTTAGGCCATGATAATGTATGGTAATAAGTGCAATTGGCACTGAAAGATGGCTTGAAAAGGGCCTAAAATGAACCTAAAATAGCCACCGTAAAGTTGAGAAATGACCTATAATTGTCCTGCAAAATAATTTTAGGGACCTATATTTGAAATGACTCCTTAACATCCATATAATTGAATGAAAATAATGGACTAGACTAGATTTAATATGCCTTTAATTATCCCTAGGACAATGCCCCAAAATATTTCACAAAATTGACCTATAATTGTCCGGTAGGGCTAAAAATGACCTATAATTATCTAGGTCAAAAATTGGTTGTGTAATAAAAATTATAACTTTTTAGTTTCAAACTTAGAATGCTATAAAAGATTATCAATAGAGAAATAAACTTAAAATAAAGCCAGATGGCCCATTAGTTAGACACCCACTGGATGGGTTGATTAATCAACTTAGGGATTAGTAGCTATTAGACTGTCTATTTTTCAGACTGGGCTAGTACAGCAGTTAAGGTTCATAATTGGGCCATTGCATTAGCTTACAGGGCAAACCACTATATTGCTAGCAATTTTCTTTATATACCAGACTATGGAGGTGTAGCGGTAAAGGTCTATAAAGGAGCTATTGCACTAGTCTACTAGGCAGACCTAGATTAACATTTGACTTGATAAGTTGCCATTGGGAGGTTTACAAATGGATCCCTATGCACAGTTGCTCATTATTTTTTCCCTTTAGGAGGTTTTCGTGAATTGATCCCCATGGCTGTATTAGGTCTATGTAGTGATCAGGGTCCAAAATATGGGCCACTAACTTGTTCAGTTCCCTCTTAGTCCAATGTCTATAAGTGTTGTCTACCTAGTTGAGCCTATGAAATGGACTTAAAATAAAGTAAAATGCAAATCTAGAATAATTAACGATAATTCATGATGATAAATTTAATAAATAAGACACAATGGCATTTTGGTAATTTTAAAGTAAACATGGCATATCATCTAAATGGCATTAATCACCTAGCATATCACCCACGCACTACATCTAGACCATGGTATTATGTTTGCTAGTGTGTGTTAATGTGTGTGGCATGTTTTAAATGGTTTAAATTCACCACTGAATTTTATACTCAACGTACCCGTGTTGTGGTGTGTAGGTAAAAAAGATAAGCAGGCCAGCCTTGGTGATTGTGTAGTGTAGCAATACAAGTGTTGAAGGATAATAGAGTTACTTTTTTAATAGCACCACTCATGTAAATTCTGTAGGTATGGGTCAGCATGCTTAGGAGTTGTTATGTCTATATATAAACCATGGATGTGATGTATATAATAGATGTTTGGTCTGTTTAAGTTGCTTGATGGTTTTGATAATTGTGGGTTTGAGACCCTATGTGTGTGTGATTCTAATATATGTATGATTTGTGCTAATGTTGACTAGGGAACCAGAAGGGTTTAGATAGAGGTTAAATGGAATGATTATTTATGAAAGTGTTTTTAATAGGTGAAAAAAAATTTTGGTATGTCACCTGGGGAGCCGTTATGCTGCCTAATTTTCTTTAACTTGTAAAGTGTCTGTAGATGTGCTTTCTAAGTTTGATAGACCTTATATGAATATGATTGAGGATTATAATGAACATCTAAACAATACCTGATAGGGTTTTAGAATAGTCCATAAGTGTTAAGGAGTTTACCTCTAGGGAAATTCTAGGATAGGTGACTTCGCGAAAAGTGCATTGATTGTCAGGTTTCTTCAGGAATCTAGTAAGGAGTGTCACAATTTAAGGGTTATGTATAAGTGCCATTAGTTTAAAAACTTTCATCACATGTTAATATGGTATTGAGGCTAATAATCTATTCTTTTGCCTATAGTTTATGAGGAGTTCAAATACACCTCAAAGTGAGGAAGTTGTCAAAAGCCATGCTCTGACAATAGTTGGGCATTGTGCTACCAGAGTTATGTCTATTTCTAGAAGTGATGCTAGATAAGTATCCTTAACACCACAAGTAACATCGATTTTTCTAAGAGAGATATTGGATATGCTAAGATAGGCCACATCAATAGCACCTTTACCACCTTCACTAGTTCAGTAACCACCTTAAATATTGCAAGCTCTTTAAAAGATGAGGCCGAGTATTTTAAAGGTAGAGGTGTGGCTGATGCTAGTGCAATAGAGTACTAGTTGGATAGACCAATCAAATGCAATAGCTTAAGCATACACCTGAAAAGAAGGTTATCTAT
>CANXYI011800206.1:0-10236 GCA_948208565.1 Hura crepitans
GGTAAATCTGTCATACTTTATAATTTGTTAAATTCTGTGGTCATAATATCTATAAAATGGTGTTACTGTATCTATCTTACCTCCCTTTTAAATAACTCCAATGAAAATATGGTTCAAGTAAAAGATGATGCCTTTGATATGGCTTCTAAAGGAGAGGTAAATCTGCCATACTTTATAATTTGTCAAATTCTGTGGTCATAATATCTATAAAATGGTGTTACTGTATCAATCTTACCTCCCTTTTAAATAACTCAATAATATTGGAATGAAAACTGCAAGCTAGATGTGATCTTTTTAGCAATAAAATGCATTTTAAACTCCCTCTAACTACCAAATAATAATGGTGTAGTCAATCACACTACAATCAGTGCCAGAGGTCTTTCCACCTGCTATTTCTATCCTCAGCTTGAGATGTTTGCCAATTCTAGAAAGTAAACAGAGAGACATCTATAAAGTCAAACAGGAAGGCATGACCGCGATAGATTCTGAACATGATTCTTTGAAGGCCCTGGCTCTTATTTTCTTTGAAAAAATTTTTGTAGTTCTAATATATTGCATATGATGGTAGGAAAACCAACAGTGTAAAGGCCTTTTCTCACGAACTTTAAATGCTACTTTTCCCATCTTCATACTTGCTACTCTCAGACATGCTGATACTGATGATAGGATAAAAGCCACCTGAGCCTGAAATGATCCTCTGAAAAGCAGATGCTGGATTTTTTGCTATTTTAGTTGTTAAATAAAAATTCTCTCTTTCAAAGTTCATCCTTTAACCTGTGATGCACAGGTTTCCAAGGTGGCTGCTGCAGAGGAAGTTGCTGAGTTAAAAAAATTGCTTCAGAAAGAAAGACTTTTGAGGAAGGCTGCTGAAGGAGAAGTCAACAATCTTAAAAGCCAGTTAGCTCAGTCAAAGAAGTCAGAGGTACATCTTATTTTTAACTGAGCAGTTCTTGTTATTCTTTATCTCTTTCACAACTTTGGTATGGGTTAGCATCTCATAGATGCTTTGGTTACTAGGCATTGGGAAATTCTGAGATTTTGAAGCTTCGCAAGATGCTTGAAGATGAGGCACGCCAAAAAGAAAAACTTGAAAGGGAAATAGCTATACTACAAAGTCAGTTGTTGCACTTAAGTTTTGAGGCTGATGAGGTATGCTACTTAGGAGAATAATAAGAATGTTGTGCCTTGAGAGAACTTTTGGTACCTGTGAGAGAGATCCTTGTGTGTGATTTTGTATAACAAGAGGCCTGAAACTCTTTGGGACTCATTCTTGAGATGTATATTAGGTTTATAGAAGGGGATTGATTGCGGAAGCTCTTATTTTGTTAAGCTTCATAATGTCGAATTGCCAAATTCTGCTTGTGTAAAGTATTACATATTTTAAGTGATCATTGAGAACTTATGGAGAATTTACCTTAAAGATATAACAGATGCAGAAGTTAATGACATTATTTTTTGATGAATCACATTAAGAAATATCTATCAACAACGGATGTTTCTCTTAAGGGATGTAAATTTTTGGCATTCTTATTATCAGCAATTTGGCAGTGTCAAAAAAAGAAAAGGTCCAGTTGATACCAAATCTGAAGCTTTTTTTTTTGTGTTTCTTTCAGACAAGAAGAAGGCTTGATGGGGCCGGGCCTGAGAAAATTCTTGGTGGTTCAGATTCTCAACTGCCTCAACTAAGGTCTCCGCAGCTCAATGGTTCAGAAAATGAGGACAAGGCCTCGATAGCTAAACTCTTTGAACAAGGTAGTAATTGTTGCTTGGCACAGACAATTTATTTACTCTTTTGTTTTATTTTGTTAAGCTGAGGCTTCATAATTTAAGTTGACGGGTTCACTTGTTTCCTTTCCCAATATTTCAGTTGGATTGCACAAGATACTATCATTGCTTGAAGCAGAAGATGCTGATGTGCGAGTTCATGCGGTGAAAGTTGTGGCAAATCTAGCAGCAGAGGGTATGTTTCTAGTTGTTTCTCCCTGGACTCTTCTGTTTACCTTGTTCAGATGTGTTGAAGCTTGTTAATGAATGGGCTAGTGCTAAATTAGCTTTGTAATAGGACATCACACACTTCAGTCTTCTCTACAACTTAATATTTATTCTTGTCACTGCAATTCCTACTTGATGAAGGATGGTGAGAAATGTTACAGCTGTCTGATGGCTTCATGCAGTGAATCAATTAGATGCTAGAAGTTGTTTTATGCATGCACTTATTGAACTGGCAGAGATATATTTCCTTGCCGACGAAAACTGTATTTAGAACATTCCAAATCAATATTCAAGGCTTCTGTTGCTTGTTGTCCTATTATCTAGCAGTTGCAATATGTAATTACCTGTATGTGACATAGACTTCATGAACTTCTGCTATTTCAAAGTGGAGCGCATGCCTTCTTCAACTTCATCTATGAAGTTACCACTGCTATGAAAATTACTCATTCCATCCCACTTTAAGTAATTAATTTCACTACTGGCTTTTTCCCACATCAAGCATCACTTTGAGAATTTGAGAAAATATTAATAAAAGGTTTACATTTTTGTCCATATGTATTATGCACCGTGACATTTATATCTTTGTTAAACACTTTTCTCACTTTTATCATCTCTCTATTTTTAGATAAATTAAATGGAGCGCTTGGAATTAAAATAGGGCAATTTAGTCAATTGTTAAGGCATTTTTATGAAATTAAGGTTTTCTAATCATTTCTTTAGTTCTTGTGCTAAATTGAAATTGATCATTTAAAGTGGGATGAAGTAACAAATTTATTTGTGGTCAGTTCAAGCTTCCAATCCTAATAATATTTGTCATTAATGGCTTGAAAATTCTCATTTGTGACAGAAACAAATCAAGAGAAGATTGTAGAAGCTGGAGGTCTTGTGTCTTTGTTGACGCTGCTAAGAAGCTCCAAGGATGAGACAATACATAGAGTTGCAGCTGGTGCTATTGCCAATCTTGCAATGAATGGTGAGTTTTGCATCAATTAATTACTTCATTCATTCTGTTCAATGTATTTATCTGATGTTATTGCTAAGTTCTGATGGACACTATGAATTCGGTTATCTTCTTCATTATATGATGTTCTCCTACATCCAAGCAGAAACCAACCAAGAACTCATAATGTCACAAGGGGGTATACATCTATTATCAACAACAGCAGCCAAAGCTGAAGATCCTCAAACGCTTCGAATGGTTGCTGGAGCTATTGCTAATCTTTGCGGCAATGGTGAGCTTCTTGAAAGTTTTTGACGTTTGTTTTGCTGAGTAAAGATGTCTGCACTCCCAGTGACAAACTTTTTCACCTGCGATTCAATGATTTAGGTGACTGAAAAAAAAAAAAAAACCCAGCTAAAGCAATAATAGATGAGTTATTTTTTTCTGTTGTACTTGGAGTCCATAACATGTAACTGGGGATGAAGCTCAAAACTAATATGACTATTCAGCATTGGCTTAATTTCTTCCTTCTGTACTTTCCTCTTTTATTCTTGATTCTATTGTATGAGTGAAGATCTAAGACTGCACAGTTCCTTTAAAGACTATTTATTATGACAATACCGCATAAGGTAGTCTTTCAACGGCATGTTTTATTATCCAGATAAATTGCAAACGAAGCTAAGAGGAGAAGGTGGCATTAAGGCTTTGCTAGGAATGGTTAGATGCCAGCATCCTGATGTCCTTGCGCAAGTTGCTCGTGGAATTGCAAATTTTGCAAAATGCGAATCAAGAGCATCAATTCAAGGTTTGTACTTTAGAAAGAGGTGTTATTTAAATTTGTTAGTAATACTATTTGTGAGGTACAGAACTTTTTCTTAGTCTATTGTGCCCTGGTGAATTCCTCGGATGGACTCTATAGTTACATATGATACTTATGCGAAGCATAAACCTGAATCTGTATTAAATGGTGCAGGAACTAAGAAAGGAAAGTCTCTTCTGATCGAGGATGGTGCACTTCCATGGATTGTGCAAAATGCTAACAACGAAGCTTCTCAAATCAGACGCCATGTTGAGCTTGCGCTCTGCCACTTAGCACAACGTGGTAAATTAACCTGTTCCATTTTGGATTTGAACTACCCGATCTCTCGTTGAATTTCCATCTGAATGCTGTAAGGGCTTAAATTCGTGCAGAGACAAATGCAAAGAACTTGGTAAGCGGTGGCGCACTCTGGGAACTGGTTCGTATCTCCCGAGACTGTCCGAGGGATGATATAAGGTTTCTTGCACATCGAACATTAACTTCCAGCCCTACTTTTCAAGCTGAATTGAGAAGACTATGTATAGATTACTCATAAACCTGTGGAGATGGTTGAAATGCATTGGCATTTTGAAGATTTTCATCTCAAATTAATTTTGCATGAAAATTACTTATCTCAACTCTAAGAAGAGCAGTCAGGAAGACCTCCTTCCATGTTCGTGATGTATTTTTTTCTTTTTTTATTTGCAGGTAGAATGCTTGGGTTTGAGTTCCCTAAATGGCTAAATTAGTTTGAATACATAGAAAGCCTGAGATTTAATGATCAAAATACCATCATCAGGCTGGCATATGTTAACTCTAGTGACTAGTAGCTTGTAGTTTGTATATGAGATGGCTAGAGAAACACAAACCTTTCGGTCTTTTTCTTTTCAGTATTTTTTGCTGGGATCTTGTGTATAATGGACCAGTTCAATCATAAACGGATACGTATGTAAAATTTAATTGTTTTATATAATTGATATTTTGTGATCAGTAGTTTATCATGGATCAGGTTCAAAAGAAAAAGGTGGAAGAAGTGGGATTTTGATTCTGAAACTTCCGAGTAGACAAGGAACAACTGTAGTGCTGGGTGCGCCTAGCCTTTCTTATAAAGAAGAAATAATTTACACATTTGATATTTTGGATTTTGGGAACAGTGGGATTTAAGTATTATTTTGTCGTGTAGGCGAAAAGCCACTCCATTTGGGAAGTCCTAGATTCCCAAAACTGTCCTATTCGGCCATTGGGCAAGTCCATTGAAGAAATCTTTCTCTAGTTTGATGGCCAACAATCTAATACGAAGATTGTTATAGTTAAGAAATTATTAGTAGTAAATCTGTCAGGTTCTTTTAATGGTGGGTCTCATTTTCGATTTTCAAGTGAGTATACTGTCATATAAAATTTGCCTTTTTTTTTTTCAAATACAAGTTTTTGATTGAAATTTGAACTCGTCATTGCTCTAACAACAAATTTAATAACTCTATTAGTTTTAAGTTTGCTTTTCAGTAACAAAATGGCAGTCTTGGGGTTTCTGCAATAGGACATATAATTCTATGTAGAGCTTAAATAATTTTAGCTGAAACGAATAGTCCACAAAGAGTCAAGTCCACCACCAATTACTTACATTCCTATTCCTTAACCGTGGAAAGTTCAATCTAGTACTTGTGTCGCTTTCAATTTTGTTAATTATTTCCCGCTTGGGAACGTTTCTTAAGGATCTTACTAGGAGGACCATTATCTCCTCATCTAAGAGCTGCAAATCAGTGAAATGTGAGATCTCATAATTTATAATTTTTAAATAAAAATAATATGACCTCTTAAAGAGAAATTTAAGATTAATTTTATATTTAATTGTGTAAATCGGATCAATAACTAAAAAAAAGTGAGTAAAAAAAGAGTCAAAGGATACAAACATCTCTCCGTTTATAGCTCCTAAGGTATTTAAATCCTTTTCACATATTACGTTGTCCAAAACAAAGATTGTCTATATATTTTGTATATTTTGCCAAGAACATGTATATGCAAATTAAAAAAAAAAAAAACTCTAAAAAAATAATTGTCCTGATTAATTTGCAAATGATCTAATTACACCAGCTAAAATGATTAACTCCAATTATTATTAATACTTGAGTTTTATTCTTATAAATCTTATCATTCTCACATTTTTTTTTATCTAATGTGAGATTTGAGAGAGATTTGAGAGTACTCCATACATCCAAAATCTCTCCTATATTTTATCAATGTATGATTTACCTAGCACATCACGATGATGTAATTAGGCTATTTGCAAATTATTCGAAACAATTAGATTTAATCTATTACATATCGATATTGTCATTAATGGCTTTTCTTATATTTCTCCTTGTAATGTACTGCTACAAATTAGTTGATAATTATATTTTATCAAATAAGTTCTTCCTTTATTTTCTTTTTTTTTCTCTTTCTTTTTTTCATGGAATGATATTGGATACAGATCCAAAAAGAAGCAGCATCCCCATTCTTGATTGTCGACTCAACAATGATCACCAATTTTCCTTTGAAAGGTTTTGTTCCTAGCATATCTGAGTTCCTATGATAATAGACTATGAAATTTTCATCTCATTGCCAAGTCACATTCTAGAGTATCGAAGTTATTTACAACAATAAGTTTTAATTTCTAATATGGAATAAATAGACCAAGCCATAGAACAATGAAATTAATAATCTATATCTTCAGTGCATATACTATAGTTTTATTCGTTTCTTCACTATTTTTGAAATGCATAAACAAAATGTTACTATTAATATATGCTTGAGTCGCAGATTGTGGTATCAATCTCATACTCAATCCATTAATTGGTAACAATATGGTTAATTGAATTAGATTGTCAAAATTAAATAAGATGAAGGAATGAAATGACCAGTCTTTTAAGAAGTATTGAAATCGAAGCAAATTTAAATACTTGAGATAAAACGTTTTACATTCCTTTGTTGACCTGAATCTAAATTAATTAGATCAATATATTTTGAATACTGAATGAATTATAAAATAAAATAAAATGAAGAAATATTCATCTTATACAAGAACGCTGTGCAGAGATGAAGTATGAAAAGAATCTGGTGAATATCTTTCACAAGAAAATAGAATAAATTAAAAAAATAAAACTGCAATACTTATAGGTATCTTCACAAATAAGTACACCCCAGTTCTACCTATATATAATTATATGTGCAAATATAGAATTAACTATTCAACACATCAGCATGAAACAAGTCGTTGCAGTAATGTCCCTCACTCATTGATGTATTGTGCTATAAGTAAAATAGTTTTTATTTCATTATTTACTCATTAATTTGGTCTTATCACAGACCAGAATTAATTAATTAATTAATTAATTGAATAAAAAAAATCAGTTAAAAAGTCCTCCAAAGAGGTGGCTAAGAACTCATTGAACTGCCCACTTTCTACCCGTTTAAGAACTACTAATTAACAAGTTAAGTTGGTGTCCGACCTACCAAAATAAGTTAATTGATTGCCTCTCTTCTAATACAAGAAAACAGTTGGTATTTTTGGGATCAACAACCCTACTCACATATCAATTTGTGAAATACTGCCTCAATGTTCATTATATCTAATTTATTAACTATTTAATATATTCTGTTTAATGTACTTTGTAATTAACAAATATAAATTGACGTTTAATGATAATAATAATTAAAATTTCTTCATCTGTTTTTGAGAATGAGGGAGTAGATGGAACAATAAAAGATGAGAGGAGATTTAATATCATCAAGGGTAAGAACTGATAAACTGAAATCTCGATTATAATAAAATAATAATAATAATAATAAGCAAGGATTAATAAATTCGAATCCCACATTGAAATTCTTAAAAAAAAAATCAAGAGCAAAACCTAGAATGTAGAAGAATCTTCAATTTTTTTATTTTTTTCCTCTCCTGAAGGAAGAAGGAAAGATGAGAGTATAAAGCTTGAAAAACGACATTTTTAGATAATAAAGGCAAAGCAATGAATGGAGGAGAAGCCTGAAGGTAAGTAGGTAAGTAGGCAAGTAGGTATAGTGCAGAGAATCTGATCATGTTTATGCTTACTCATCTTTCAACAGCTGCCCAATCCCCATTTCTTTAAATCCATCAAACATACATTTTATATGTAACTATTATGGCTTTGCCTCGAAAAGGAGCTACTTCAGAGCTTTGCACGTGTAAGCCAATACCCATATATTATCTTAAAAAACCCTAAAAAAAAAAAAAGAAAATCTCACAGAGATAGACAGCAAAACTCTTTGCCCATACCTCTTTGCTTCTCGTAAATAGTTTAAGCCCTTCTTGCCTACTTCTCAGACTGTCACTTGCTCAGCTTTTAATTCCATTTCCTTTGACCTTTTTAATGCTTGTCAACACCAGCAAACCATCCCTTACAATTATTAGACAAAACTTTGTTTGTTTGCTGGTAGAGCTGCATACTGTCATTATGGCTTTCAAATCTTTTAATTCTCAACCAAATGCAATCAAAACAATGTAGTTTACATTCAATTTTCATATGATTGTTAATAGTTAGCAGAAAAAGATGAAAACTTTCATAACAATAGTTGATTATAAAAGATGGAACAAGCACTAGTACTTCTAGCTATTGTTTCTTCTTCTTCTTCTTCCAAGTGGAGTGAATTTTGCAGCACTCATTAACATGAAATCAAACTCATCAGGAGACTTCAAATTTACAATCCTCCATTCAATCAGGCATGTGATTCGATAATAATTATAATAATAAGCTAACCATCAAATGCAAAACAACAACTCAAAATTAAAATTAAATAAATAAAGGAGAAACGGAACCTGAAATTGCTCAACAAACCCAAATTCTCTAGCTACAAAGTCTGTCACCTCTTGATAAAATAACTCAACTAATACAGCCATTGATGAACCTTTTTGCTTTTTTATGGTTAGTATGGAGGTCTCCCAGTTGCCCAATAAGCCTCAGTTGGTAACTGAATTGAATTCAGTAGATTTGGCTGCAACCCATGAAATAGCTGCGCATTTGCCTCTCCTAAAACCTGTTGCTGCTGCTGATTCTGCTGCCCTCCGACTGCTCCCGGCGACCCAATCGCACCGCCTTGCATAGCCAGCTGCGGATCTTCTTCTTCTAAAGGTAACCTCTCATAAGCAGCGTTACTGAAAGAAGCAGCCATGATAACAACCGGACCTGAAGCAGTAAGTGTACCCACAACACTTCCTCCTACCACTTGCCCTTGTCCACCAGCTAAATATATAGTCAACCCCGTCGCAGCTGGCGGCGCTGGAGGGGGTAAGAATGATCCAGCAAGTGATAATATTTCAAATCTACCATGTAGAGTCACAACTGCACCTGGCGAAGCTGGTTGCCTTAGTGTTACATTAGTTACAGTTCCAGTTCCACTCATAATAGAGACCCCTCTTTGTCTTCTCCTAGCAAATGTAGCAACACTTTCAACAATATCACACCCATCAGCGACCTCCATGAGGTGAGTTCTGAGAGCGTTAGCGCTGTCTCGGGTTATGATGATTGGTGGCTTTGGCTTGTTTTTGGATCCAGCGGGTCTGCCTCTGGGTCTTCTTGTGATCTCTCCCGAACCATCACCAGAAGGGATCAGTTCTTTGCCATCGTCGTTGTTGCTTCCTTCGTCTCTCTCTCGCTTCTGAGACCTGTTGAGCCCAGCGCCGCTGCTACTCCCGCTTTGCTCATCCTCCGAGTTCTGCTGCTGGTGATGGGCAGCGAATTGGTGTTGCTGCTGTTGATGGTGGTGTAATTGGAAATCTCTGGTGTGGAAAGGAGGCGGAAGAGAATGGCCATGAGCCGTTACAGGATCCATAATTTTTGCTCTTAATTTCTAGGAGAAGAAAAAAAAGCCCTAAAAGACGTAATTAAAGTGAATGGATTAATGGAAGCACTAAGCTTTAAACTTTGTGGAGATGGAAAAGAAAAGAGAAAAATTAGTGGAAGAAAAGAGAAATTAAAATAACAAGAACAAGTTCACTACTGCTATTGGGGCGGCTTGATTTCTCTCTTTCTTTCCTTTTTCTTGATTTAATTTCTTGATTCTTTGAGCCAAGTAAAACTTTTTGAGGGAACAGCTAAAGGGATGTCACCAAGAAAGCAAAACCATGAGAAGGACTAGTTAGAGTAAGCCACCAAATTGTGAGCTGAACATGGAAATAAGCAGTGCGTGCGTAAGAGAAGGAGGGTGCATGTTAGAGTTTAGGAGGGGATGCAGAGAAAGAGATGGGTTTTGTAAGATTTTCATCACGAACTACTCTAACCTTAATTTCCTGGGGACCTATTTGTATTTTTCTTGGGTTAGATTGAGAAATAAAAATAAAAATATAGATGTAAGATGGGTTTGGTTTTGTTGAGACTGCGTGCGTCTGGGCGGTGGATCGGTCCCCACCCTTCCGCACTCCACGTTCTCTCTCTCTTATTATTTTTTTATAATTCTTCCCTTATTCAAAATTAATTTATATCATTAATTTAAA
>CANXYI011800441.1:0-11197 GCA_948208565.1 Hura crepitans
ATAGATAATGGATTTTGAGTATAGCTAGAGATAATAGGCCATTAATGCTAAAAAGAAAATGTGAAGATGGCAAATCTATTATTGCAAAGAGAAAATATATTTAGAATTCAGTTACTTGTATGACATTTCTCAATCTTAATGGAAATTTGCACATCAATGGTCATGACTAAAGCATTCATGCCATCAACTACATTTAAAACTAAGCTTTTTAATCTTAGCAAATATATTAATTCCCTATTAATAATACTACCCTTACCAATTAGCCTTGAAAAGGTTTTCTTGATTGGACATTTTCTCTCAAATCTCCTAACTTTTGCGTGAAGTGCTTGTTAGGTTTTCACCTCATCAAGGAGACATAAATTTTGCCTAAACCACCCTATTTAGGTTTTTAGCTTAGTGGACAAATTATTTTTTAACAAAAATATTTCTTCAACCTGACCATGTTGACGGGCTCTAAGAATTCGTTGCCTTCTAAATCTGAGTTCTTGACACCTCCATGCTTGATCATTTTCTTGAGCAAATATGGACCTTTCTAACTAGGCTTGAACTTTCCCTTATGATCCATTAATAAAAGCCTAATTTTCTTCAACACTAAATCACCTTTTTATATGGGTCTATGTTTGACTTTCTTGTTATAAAGTTTGGCAATTCTCTTTTTCTATAGTTGCATATAGTACAGAGCCTTCAACTTTTCATCTACTAAGGTCAACTGCTCATATCTTTTTCTAGCCCATTCTACTTCTGGTATATATACTTCCAACATAATTTTGAGCGAAAGGACTTTAATTTTGATTAGCAATACTGCTTTAATCCCATATACTAATGAATAGGGTGTGGCTTGAGTAGGTGTTCTAACAGTTGTTCTATATCCCCATAGTGCAAAGGGTAACATTTTGCCTAATCTTGGTTGGTAATAGTCATCTTTTGCAAAATTTTCTTGATGTTTTTATTGGTTGCCTCCACTGCACCATTAGCTTGAGGTTGATATGGAGAAGACTTGTGATGTTGGATCTTGTATTTTAGCAAAAGTTGCCTAGTCTCTTCATGAAACTGCACCTCATTATCTGAGATGATTTATTGTGGTAATCCATATTGACAGATGACATTTCTTTTAATAAATTTCACCATCATCTAACACCTAATTTATTGAAAGATTCGGCTTTAACCCACTTTGTGAAATAATCAACTGCTACTACTATAAATCTGTACCCTCTACCAGTGGATAGCCTTATTTCCCCAATTATGTCTATCCCCTACATGGAAAATAGCCATGTAGATGCTAGACTAGTCAAGTCATTCGATAGCAAGTGAGTTAGATTACCATAGATCTACCAGTTGTGGCACTTTTTGATGAAGTTACAGTATTTGATTTCTATGGTTAGCCAATAATAACCCAATCTCATTATTTTCTTTGCTAGATTTCTCCCATTCATATGAGGACCACAAACCCCTTCATGTACTTCTTCAAGCACTTTCTAGGCTTCTGACTCATCTATGCATCTAAGTTGAATTCTGTCTATTTTCCTTTTGTACAACATTCCTTGAAATGAATTGAACTGGTAAAATGCTTTTAGAGGACTCTTTTATCCTTCTCAATTGAGTGCCCTAGATATCATCTAATTTCTAAGTAAGTCTAGATATCATGGTACCATTTTAGGCTAGGGCTTGGTTGGTCAGTTGTGGTGCTGACTATACTGATATAAGCGGGGAATCTTAGCTTACTAAAATAGATTGGTCTAGGTAGGTCTCTTTTACTAAGGTTAGACACAGACAGTAGGGTGGTTAGGGCATTAGCTACTTAGTTTCAATCCCTTGGAGTATAGTGAATGGTGCAATGGTTGAATCCTTTAGCAAGGTTTATAAGTATCATGATGTACTTGCCTATGTTTTCATCTTTGACTTCCTAATTTCCCCTCACTTGTTAAGTAACTAGCATTCAATCCCCATAAATGTCAACTATTTTTGCCCCTAGTTGGTATAGAGTTTCTAGATTACAAATGCATGCCTTATATTCTGCAACATTATTGGTTTCTTGAAACTCTAATTTCTAAGCTAGGAACATCTGTTCACCTTCTAGACTGACAATCAATACCTCGACAACTGCTCCTTTTCCATGAAGAGCATCTTCCATCCCTCTTGGAATGTTGCCCCTAAGCACTCATCTGGGAATTCAAACTCCTCTTAATTCTCCTTGATGGGATGTTGTACTAGAAATTCTACTACTGCATGGCCTTTAATCGTCTTGTTAGTGATGTAAGAGATGTCAAATTCTTACAAAAGTAAGATCTATTGGCCCATTTTGCCCACTAGAGATGGTGCAGTTTGCAAGTACTTAAAGGGGTTATGTTTTGCTACCACTTCTATTTTGTAGGACTAGAAATAATGATGTAACTTCTTGGAGACCCATATCACTCCCAAACATATCTTCTCTACCTCTTTGAATTTTTTTTGTAAGGGAGCAATTTCTTACTTAAGTAGTAAGTTGTATTTTCCACTCCAGCTTCTCTTGCCTATGCGAGGGGAGCTCTTATAGAGGATTCTTCCATTGCCTAATATAAGATCAAGGATTTTTATAGTTTTTGGGGTTTTAGGATAGGTGGTTTGGTTAGGTATTATTTGATACACTGGAAGGCCTTATCACAATCTTTATTCCACTCCTTTGGCTACCCTTTGTGTAATAAATTAAATATGGGCTCACAAACTAAAGTGAGGTTGGATATGACCCACTAATGTATTGTATTTTGCCTAGGAATCCCCTAACTTCCTTTTCTAATTATAGAGTGGGCATTTCTAGAATAGCTTTCACCTTGTCTAGGTCCACTTCAATTCCATTTTTACAGACTATGAATCCCAACAATTTTCCTAACGTGACTCCAAAAATGCACTTCTTAGGATTTAGCTTCATGTTGAATTGATCCAACCTTTAGAAGAACATTTCTAAGGCCTCAAAGTGTCCTTCCCTTTCAATCAGCTTCACCATCATATCATCCATATAAACTTTGACCTCTTTATGCATCATGTCATGGAAGAGCTTAATGGCCATTCGTTGATAGGTAGCTCTAGCATCCTTGAATCTAAAAGGCATTATCTTAAAACAGTACGTACCCCATTTAGTTATGAAAGTGGTTTTGCATTTGTTAATGACTTTCATTAAGATCTAGTTCTATCCTAAAAACCTATCAATGAATGAGTACATAGCTACCATTACTGCACTATCTATCAATGCATTAATGTGAGGTAAGGGAAAGTCAACTTTTGGATATGCCTTATTTAGGTCCCGGTAATCAATGCACATCCTGGCCTGTCTATCTTTCTTAGGTACCGGGACTATGTTGGCGAGCCAAGTGGGGAAAACAATTTCTTTAATAAATTTTTCTTTAATCAATTTGGCAACCTCTTCTTTCACCTTTTCAACCCATTCAGGTCTCATCCTTCTGAGCTTTTGTCTAATCGAGATGGTATGGTCATATGTTAGAATAGCATGCTCATTAATTTCTCGATCAATACCTAACATATCATCATAATTCTAGGGAAGATTCTTTTATATTTCTTTAATGGTCTCTCAAATTCTTTCCTTTCTTTGATAGTTGTATCATGGGAAATTAATATATTTTTGTGTTGTTCATTTGTGACAAGATTAAACGGATTAGTTTTAATACAGTTAATGCCAAAAATGTTCATGTAATGATCATTTGTATGCATACTACAATCAAGAGAAAGATCACAAAAATAAGCAAATTTGTTTTTCATCTTATTAGAAAGGAAATTGTTTGTCTAAAAGAGGTCATAAAGATACAATTCATTTAAAAGCAAATTAGACACATCCTTGGGAGGATTTAGATAGACTTCCTTGATGATTGGTGGCTTCAAAAATATCTCTTCAGTCCATTAAACTTTAGTGAGCTGGACTGACTACAAATCAACTACATCAGCAAAGATCTCAAACCCTGGTTTCTGACACCCATCTACTATGGCTAGTTCTAGAGTGCCATTATAACCAGTGCCTTTTTGTTTGACGAAGTAATCTTCTAAACAACCACAATCCCTTGGGTTCTCTTCTTTGCTTGGATCATGGCCTAATCCCTTATTATCCTTTTGGGTATACATTTGTAGAGGCTCAATTATGCCTTGTAAGTTCTTTCATAAACCAGCACCTGGGAAGAAATCCATTTTTTTCATCATCTTAGATACAACTGGATCTATGTAATCCTCATAAATGCCCGTAACATGAAACTCGGTAAAGGTTGATTAGTAATAGCTAAGGTAGAAATAGAATGATCAATCTCGACCTTTATACTCATGATGTCACCTTCGTGTGGGAATTTAATCATCTAGTGTAAGGTGGAAGGGACTCCTCCAAGCTTATAGAACTAGGGTCTACTTATCAAAACTGAGAAGGAAGTTGGAATGTCGATAATCGTAAATTCAACTTCATCAATGATTGGCCCTACTTGTACTTTTTCCATAAAAGACCATTCATCCTGTCTCTTATTGTCATCATAAGCTTTTATGGTAATACTTAAGGATGATAGATCCTCTTTCTTAATCCCTAAACCGGATAAGATCTTGGATAAGTAGACACGAAGAGAACCATCATTAACCATAGCACATCCCATCTTTTTTCCATTTATTTCAGCCCTGATAAAAGAGGAGTCTATTGTGCTCTCTTCCTTCTAAAGGTAAGTTAGTGTCGAAGAAAGTGATGAGGCCCGTCTTGCCTATTACTAGCTTATCGGGAGTGGTAGTCATGGATAAAGCTACTTAGCCCAAGGCTTTGACAACTTTTTACCTATAGTCTTTAGATGACATTAAGAGGTCCTATATGCTGATATTAGGTTGGGTTTTCTTTAGCTACTTCAACACCCCCTCATGTTTATCCCCTATAGGTTCAGACTCTTTATCGTGAAGGATCTGACCATTTTTCTCCACTTTCTCAACTGCTTCTCCCTCAACCCGGATAGGCTTTCTCTTACCCTTTTTAGAATCCTCATTAGAGGATTCATCCTAGAAATTTTTGCTCTCTCCAACTTCACAATCCCTCTCACTGCCCCAAAAGCTATCATAAGGATAGATTCACTCACCTTTACTCCCTCTTCAATCTCTTAGTCAGATCTATAGATCTCTCTAAGCAAGTAATCTTTTGGTAGTTCAAATTTAAGGAGGCAAGAAGTGTGGTGCTTAGGTACTGGGTTTGTAGATGCTTCAAGGTTAAGGATTTATTTTGAATCTATTAAATGGCCCTCTTGAGGAGTTTGCAATTATCGATGAGATGCCTAATTCATTGATGATAAGCACAATACTAATCGTGCCTATGATCAGGTGGCAATAGTCTATTATGTTGTTGAGGTGGAAGTGGCTACAACTTGCCTTCCTTAGGCACCACGACAAAGACTTACCCAAATTTAATTACCTTCAGCCTTAAACTACATGCACATCTACTATCTTGGTTGTGGTACAGTATTATTGCTTGTGAAAGTGGGGTTGTTATTAGTTCTCTTATACCCTTTATTTTGGTAACTCAACTTTAAATTAATGGTTATGTCTTTGAGCTGCTCCTAGGTGGTTATACCCTTTGCAGTAAGCCCATTATTCATATAGCTATTGGCATTTCTAATGAACATCTTAATTTGATTGATGTCCTTAAGGTTGTTTCTCATTTTCAAGATCTTCTACCTCTACTTTTATAGGTAATCAGAGAAACTCTCATTCGGCTTCTGCTTCACTAGCTCTAGGTCCTTTAAAGTAATTTCCACACTAGTGTTGTTAGCATATTTCTTATTGAATGCCCTAGCTACCTCATTCTAATCTTCCTTGACCCTTCTTTCCTAATAGTGATACCAATTAAGGGCTTAGCCAATAAGAGACATACTAAACAAGCTTACAATATGTTCCTCCATCAAATGGGTGGCCTTCATAGCTACAGCATATTGTTTTAGTTAAGTTTAGGGATCAGAGGTTCCATCAAATTTGCTAATGTCAGGCATTTTGAACTTGTGGGGCATAGGGCAGTCAAGCCTCAGACTAATGTCATCGAGGTCAATGTCTTTGCCTCTAGTCACCAAATGAGACATAACCTCTATTTTCTCATTAAATTTCTTTAACTAGTTATCTTCTACAATTTTTAGAGGGGGAACTTTGTTATAGAACTTAACCACCTATGGCACTTCATCATATGAAGACTAGTCATCTTTGGGCTCTCTCACTATCTTCTTACCCTTATTGGTACCCGAGGTTTGCCTCACCTCTTGTGGGTTCTACATGTTGGATAGGGCATTCGTGACTATTACCATCATCCTTCTCTCTATTTTAGCAATTGCCTCTATAAAAATGGTTTTGGTCATGTACTCATAAGCAAATGTTGTTCCTCACCTAGGTTGTATGGGGAGTTTAATGCTAACTTGAGTGAGATACTTACCTATTTGTTTCCACTGAGCAATGAGTGAAGGATTAATGGTGGCTATCAAAATAGAGGGTTAGACATGATGCATGTACTATATTAATAATGTGAAATGCAAATGATGCATGATATGTAATGCATGCTCATGGTGTAGCAAAGACAATCACATACAATAATCCTTTCAACCTTATTCCACCCACACATGTGGTCAAGCAAAATTCCTTTCCTAGGTAGGCTTACCTAAACATCATCGGGGGATGCATAGGTTCATTTATGGGCCTAATTAGGCCTAAATAACCTCTCGTATTTAAAACACAAGCAAGAATGATGGCCTAGGACATTTAATCCTTATTTGAAATGAAATTAGGTTAGGCCCATTATAGATAGAAGGCATAATGGGCTTGCCCTTACCTCATATAAAACTAAATGAAATAGGCTCACATAGCAATCAAATGCAATCGCAATCTTTTAGGGTCATGTAACCTAGGGAAAGTTGCTCAGCTTAATTATATGGGCTTATAGCTTTAGTTAGAAAGGCTTAATGGCTCTCACAAGTAGAGGTCCCTACTAATGGGTCTTACCAATCAAGGATAATAGCAACCAATTAGTTCACCTTTTCATATACCTAAAGATACAATGCTTATGAGTGATAGATATGTTAGCACTTCCCTATTCTTAAATGAAAAATAAGGTCATGGTTCACAACACCATCCAGGGTAATCAAGGACATAATATATAATAGTGCAATGCATAGGATTGATAAAAGTTAGAATATTTGGATGACATATTATTTGGGCACTTTCAGATTAAATTTCTCAATTCCCAGTGGAGTCACCACTGTAGAGATTACGATATTTTTATTGGGCACGAGAGTGGTTTATGGAGTCACAACCTGGCCTCTACACCAAGACCTCTGATCTTCTATACTAGAAAGGTTTAGAATCTCAAATCTTATTCATGCCCTTATAGTATGTCATCTATGTATATTGTAACATTTATCAATGTCATATCAAGCAAGCATGCAAGCATTATTTAAAGCATCCATATCACATTTGCATGTAAGGAAGTAAATTAGTAGAATTTAAAAGATACAACAACATAAATTGTGTAAATTGTACATCCATAAATCGGGCTATTCATTAGTTGCAATGTGACTTGACAACTACCTATAATTCCATAAGAATTGGCGGTAATTGCCCAACTCCCATCTTTAGGAGATTAGCCTTTATTACATTTTTGATATGGCTTTTGATTAATGAAGACTCAAATCTATTTTATTAAGAAAACATCAATTAGTTATGTAGAAAACCATTTCATATGAAGTTTGGAGTTTTGATATGTAAAACAAGTTAATTAACTAACTATTACATCCCAAAATAAGTCAAAAGGCAGAATATATACAAAACCAAAAGACATAAAACAAAGCACCAAAACCATCCCACCTCTACATTGCTTAGTTCATGAGGACTACATAAGGCATTGATGTTAGTCCATGCGAACTACTTCTTAAAATAGGTATTTTATCCGTCTAGACCTCCAATCAAGTGAGAAGGGTGACTTGTATACAACTCAAAGAAAGAGGTTAATAATACCGGATAAAGAACACATGAGGAACCCATAAGAGAAGGCATCAAACATGGATACATGTAAACATTAGAAATCAAAGGTAATGTCTGTATGGACTTACATTCCTTCTGAAAGGGAAGTCTATGTACTTGTGAAAGGGAAGTCCGTGTACACCATAAAACATAGTAATAGGCATAATAGATTACACATATGTCTATGTAAACTATAATCCTCATGGAAGGGAAGTTCGTACAGACTGGGCATTAATTCTAGAATACTAACATGCATATTAATGAGCAAAAGGATCAAATAACTTGCCATAGACATGCTAATCATGACAAATAGACTATGTTAAAACATAATAAATAAAGCAAACATGACACTATTATTATATAATGGGATGTGTAGACCTTATATTACATGTATTCAATCTATAGGTCCATGCAGACCTCTTATCCCTTGAGATAGGTCTTTATAGACTCATTCTAAACAAGGTCAAGTAGCCAAAATAAAGACAATAGAATTAACATATTACAATAACTAGTGGTTATGTTCTATAAAACACTTCAGTATGTAGACCTACTCCTATGATTAAAGTGGGGATTACATGGAATCAACTCAATTGTGATTAATCCTTAGAGATCATAAGTGCATAAAGCAACATTAAAGCATGAATGGGACCTTAAATATTACCTAGATGAATGTACCTCTCAAACAATGGCACAAGAGTGTAGGAACTTATAAGTAAGGATTTCTTGCAAGGCTAATGATTGTATTCTCTCCTTTTGCACCAAATTTTGATGATGTATATATACTAGAAGATTAATATTACAACCACTCTCTAAAGGTCTCCAAGAGTTAAAAAGTCCCCTTAAAGTTGCACTAAGTAATATATTTATAGGCTTAGGTTTAACCCATTCTCATTCAGAAAAATGGGGCACAATCCCAATAGGATTATGAATCATAGTCTAAACAGGAATAATCTTACTTCTAGAAGGCTTTGCTGATGATAAGTCCATGCAAACTTATATCACTAAGTCTGTGTCAACCTAGGTTAGGTATAATTTCTAGTAAGTCAATAGGCTAGGTTTTCGACCAAGTAGCATTAGTCCATATGGATGGGGCTTAGACTTGTCTATGCAGATGTTAGGCTATGGGCTTTGGTAAAGGAATGAGTTATCATGGACCTAGGGAAATAGGTACTTGCGGATATCACCAAGGAAGTCTATATGGACTTACAATCTCCTATGCTATTGCCTGAGAGCCTATCTTTGGTTATCATCACTGATCGAGAGTGAGGTGTCTACATTCACCTAAGCCATTTTGCAAAGGCAATGGTCACGTTGGAAGAAGACCACTATAAGAAATTTGAGAAGGGGTTAAACTAAAATGTCATACAATAGGTTGCTCCTATAAAGATCTGAGACTTTTCAATCTTGGGGGAAGCTTGTCACACTATAAAAAAAATTGTATGATTTGGGACTGAAGTGAGACAACTTTAAGAAGAGATATTTTAGACATTGGCAAGGCAATTAAGGGTATGTAATTGATAAGAAGCATAAGATTGGTCAATCTAGACATTATCAAGGCAAGTAGTTAGATCAATCAAAGAGGTAGGGATAGGGTTTTAGAATATAGACCTAACCATAAACTCAGACTTTGGGCACTCCTAAATCCACTGCAGGCAGTGCTATGACATCTGCTTATGAGACTTACCATAAGAGACATCAAGGGATATGTTAGAGACTCATACTAGGATCTTGCTAGGCCTGTGTCTCTAAAGATCATTTTTAGAAAGATTGCTCGATGAAACCTTATGTTCTTTAATAGAAGCAGGATAAGAGAGATACAAGAAGTAGAGCTAGGGCAAGTCAAAAAGATAAGACAAAGAATAGAGCTCTAGCTAGGTAGTATACCACATAAGTTAGAGAGGAAGTAAAGGCCATTGATGTTATTGCCGGTACATTCTATATCTTTGATTTACCTGCTTTAGCACTGATAAACCCCAAGTCCACACACTTATATATCTACACTACACATGTTATATATTAGGGTCTAAAAATAGATAACCTTAGCTTTGATATGATGGTTAGCAATCTTATAGGCCAGCACCTTATTATGAATAAAGCATATAAAGACTATCCCTTGTCAACATAGGGAAACATTTTCTTTACAGATCTCATTAAATTGCCATTCAATGAGTTCAATCCTTTCTTAGGCATGGAATGGTTATCCAAGTATCATTTCATGGTGGATTACAAGAAGAAGAGGATCACGTTATAAGCTATTGATAGGTCAAAAGTGATAGTGTTAGGTGAAAGATTTGATTGCATGGTTAATATAGTATCAGCAACTATGGCTAGAATGATGAGGCAAAAGGGTTGTGAAACCTATCTTACTTATATGGTTGACACTATAAGGGAAATAATAAAGGCTAGTTAAATTCCTATTATAACTAAGTTTAGGGATGTTTTCCCAGATGAGTTACTTGATTTACCACCAGAACGGGAGTTTGAATTCAGGATTGAGGTGATGCTAGGCATAACACTAGTTTCTATAGCACCATATAAAATAGCACTTATGGAGTTGAAAGAGTTAAAGATGTAGTTGTAAGAGCTTCTTGACAAGGGTTTCTTCAGACCAAGTGTTTCACTATAGGGAGCATCGGTTCTATTTGTTAAAAAGAAGGATGGTTCTTTGAGACATTGCATAGATTATAGACAATTGAATAAAGTCACTATTAAGAACAAATATCTTTTACCATGAATTGATGACCTATTTGATTAGCTTAGAGGAGCAGGTGTCTACTCTAAGATTGATCTTAGATCTAGGTATTACCAATTAAGAGTAAAAGAGTTAGACATACACAAGATGACTTTCAAGAATAGATATGGTCACTAGTTAGGCATAGGCTTTGATGAAGGAATAAGTTATCATGGACCTAAGGAAATAGGTACTTACGGACATCACCAAAGAAGTCTGTGTGGACTTACAATCTCTTGTGCTATTGCCTAGGAGCCTATCTTTGGTTATCATCATTGGTCGAGAGTGAGGTGTCTACACTCACCTAAGCCATTTTTCAAAGGTAGTCGTCACGTTAGAAGAAGACCGCTATAAGAAATTTAAGAAGGGGTTGAACTTAAATGTCATGCAATAGGTTGCTCCTATAAAGATTCGAGACTTTCAGCCTTGGTAGCAGCCTGTCATACTATAGAGATGGTGAATGAGTTGAAA
>CANXYI011800443.1:0-11947 GCA_948208565.1 Hura crepitans
CCCTCCCATATAGTCCCAGTATCAGATGTAGAGGTATAACCAGACTTAAGTTATGAAGAAGAACATATATAGATATTGGCCAAAGAAGTGAAGCAGTTAAGGAATAAAACTATTCCTTTAGTTAAAGTCTTATAGAAATATCACAGGAGCTACTTAGGAGTCCGAAGAGCAGATGAGGGTTGAGTATCCATATCTTTTTACTCCAGGTAATTTCAAGGATGAAATTTATTCAAAGGGAAAGAATTGTAATGCCAGTAACTCAAGGCTTTATGAATAGTACCACTGAGGCTAAAAAGTGTTTCTAGAGTGCCGGGTCACCTTCATGAGGCTCAAGGCAAAGGTACTGGTCATGAAACATTAAGGGGTCATAAAATGATGAAATTGACTTCATTTAAAGATTTAGTAGAACCAGTAAATTATTTTAGGCTATAATCTAGTAGGCTATAGGCTCGATGGAGTCAAGCCGAGAATGACTCGGGATATGCCCAGACAGACCTAAAAATTTCACCCTCAAGGTTAAAAATTCCCCCGAGTCTATTGGTGAAAGAATTTTTGGATTCTAAGGTCACTTGCAAAATTTTCTAAATTTTAAGGTTTTGCACGTAAACTAAGGTAGTTGGTTAACTGTTCTATCGTTGAAATTTGGCCTTGAAATTTTATGAGCCCTTAAATGGTACCAATTAAGGACTTTTAAAACAAATGTAATGATTTTTAGAGGTCCGAGGGATTTTTAAAAATTCCCTGAAGTTTCTATCAAAATTGAGCTTTTTTGGGTTGTTCAGGTGGCGTGTGGGCCCCACCCATGCCACCTTAGCCACTATAAAAGGGCCACGGTGGCACATGGATGACCACTTGGCCAAACCCACTCACTCTTGACCCAAATTCTTCTTCCTCTTCCTTGCTATAGCCGACACCACTCCAGCCCAAATAGTCTATTTTCATCACTTTATTCAAGCTTTTTATTAAGTTTATTGCCACCACAAATCATCTAAACATGTAGGGAATTAACTTGTGAAGGTTTTGGAGGCCATAAAAGTGGCTAGAACTCAAAAAAAATTAAGGGAGCTTAAGGTGTCAACAAAAGAGGACCAAAAGAGCAACTTCTTATCTGTAAGTGTTCTAACCCTTTTTATTTTATTTCCCAGGGGATTTAATGATTCTAAGAACAATCCATATGATTGGAATTTGATTAGAGTGAGCATGTGAATTTTGATGGATTTTTTAAGAAGGAATGGCGTGTATAAAGAATACGGCTTAAAGGGAGGGATTTGTGATTTTCATCAAGCTAGAAGAGTAGATTTCTACCCCTTTGGTATTAATGTAAGTAAGTCTAATCCCTTCAAAGCATGTAAAGTTGAATTGCCATGAAAAAATGCTTAAGTACCTTGTATGGAAATGGTAGATTAGGTGGTTTATGTGTGTAATTAGTGGACTAAATGTATAGCTGGGCTAATAGTGCATGTGATGAATGTTTGAGATGATGTTTGGATGAAAAGGAAGCATGGAAGGATGAATTCCTCCCTTAGTCGAGAGCTTTGTGTAGGCATATATCTGTGTACATGGCTTGAAATGGTTTTATGGCATGTTAGTTGATGTATTTGGCATGAATAATGATTGAATTTTAGGTGTAACTAATGAACTTGTGAAGTTTTGGTAAGTGACTTATTTTGGCTGAGAGGTGTGCCTTGGTATGTGATTGAGTGTGGGGTGTGAATATAGTTTATGGAATTTGTTTTGGCTTGCCAATTAATGGCATGTGAGGTGAATGTGAAGAATGTAGTAAGTTAAGACTTGTATGTGCGTGTTGGTAGTGTGGCCTAGGCATGTTCTAGGGTATATTGGCTTAATTTGCATGATAAAAGCATAGATATGTGTATAATTATGTTTGTGTGATGTTTAAGTTGGCATAAGTATGTTTGAATGAGATAAATAGTATGAATAAGGTAAAATGGAACTTATGGCTGAGAGCTTGCAAGGTAACTTATTACACATCTTTCAATTCCTTCTTGTTTTAGTGTCTATAAGTGTAGTCTACCTAGTAGGGCCTATTTAATAATTTAAACTATGCACTTGAGTGAATTATGGAGTAATTGAATAAATTATAAAAGGAGTTTAAATTAAAAAAATAGTAGTGGCATTTTGGTAATTTTAGGTAAAAGTATGACATACATTCTACATAGCATCACACATGTGGCATGTGGTTCACACACTACACTTAGACTATTAATTTTAATTGCATGTGTGTTTTAATGCATTTCTAAATGGTTTAGATTTGCTTACTGAGTTTTATACTTAGTGTGCCTATGTTGTGGTGTGCAAGTAACAAAGATAAGTAGGCCAGCCTCGGTGATCCTATAGTGTAGCTTTATAGCAGCTGAAGGGTAAAGAAAGTGGTGTTTTTTTTAAGTAGTGGCACTGATATAGTATCCTATAGGTTTTTGGGTTAGCATACTTAGAATCTGCTATGTCTGTACATACAACCTAGAAGTGTTGTATATAATCTATTATGGTGTTTGTTTGGACTATGTGTAAACTTGATAACTGTGGGCTTGAGGCCTTGTGTGGTTAAATGCTAATATGTGATATAGATGTTTGGTGTTGACTAATGTTTAATTAGGGGACGAGAAGGGTCCAAATGGAGATGCGATGATTTTATGGGTTATTGAAGTGTTTTAACAAGTGAGAAAAATTTTAGTATGTTAGTCGGGTAGTTGTTATACTGCCTAATTTTCTATGACCTAAAAAGGGTCTTTATATGCTTTGTCTGTGTCTGTCAAACCATGTATGAGCATGTGGAAGGATTAGATGGGAAACCTATGTAATATCTGATAAAATTTTAGAATAGTCTATAAGTGTTAAGGAGTTTTCTCTTGGAGCAATCCTAGGATAGGTGACTTATTAGGAAGTGCCCCGCCTATCAAGTTTCTTTAGGAATTCGGTAGGAGGTGTCACAATGAATGTGTACATGGTCATATACATGTAAGAAGATTTATGTAATATGAGGAAAATACATGTAAGATGCATGTATGATACTAAGGCTTATGATGTAATCATGTGTGTCTATGCTTTCCATTAAGCATGAGATAAATGATGCATAATAATGTGCATGAAAATTATCATGAGAAATGATGTTAGTATGGCTAATGAGAAAGAATACATGTTAAGCTTTCTATGATAGATAGGCAGAATTGCCCAACATAGAGTTCATGAGATATAGACATTCCATAAATCGTATAAAAAAGTGTGATTGCAATGAAACATAATAAAGCTTAAAAGTTAAGAATGTACAGACATTATATGAGGAAAGGAAAGATGATATGTATGGCATATGGTAGTTGTGGAACACCATAATGTATGATAAGTATATGTGATGGCCGAAAGGCCTAGATGAGGCATAGTCTCTTGATATATCATGTTGTAAAGCCTAAGGGCTTAACATAAGTTATGGGTGATGCTTAAATGCACCCAAAATTTTATGGAAGCATAATATAAGTATAATTGTGGATGATCATAATATAGTAAAGAATGGATGATCATAATATATGTAATCATGCGAAACATAATTAATTAGATAGGTTGACCGATCAACTAGGGGATGATAGCAGTTGCTAGGGTACGGTGCCTCCATCTGTTTGGTCTATAGGTCCACTTTTAGTTTGACCTAAAGGTTGATATACTTTTGCCTTTAGGCCTACATAGGTAGATGGACCTTTATGTTCATAGGGGTTGTACTAGCCTACCCTATGTTTAACCTTCGAGTCCTTTGTTGATGCTCTGACCTTCGAGTCTGATGCATTTGATCTTTGGATCTATATGGGTGTAGTTGCCGTTTAGGTCCCATAAACCTACTGCATAAATTTATATGGTCCAACTATCGTTAAGGTCCATTAAAATCGTTGTACATTTATATTGTGCAGCAGCTGTTTAGGTCTAAAATATGGACCATTGCACATCTATGAGACCTTAATGATTGAGATCCTGACATCCAGTTTCAGGATTTGCCTAGTAGTTATGGGCAAAGTAAGTTAAAGTAAAGAGAATGATAATTAAGTGATGTATGATAAGAAGAATAAAACAAGAAACGATAAAATGAGAATAACCGCATTATTGTATGAATCTTATGATTGACATATGTAAGAAAAGATGTTGGTCCTCTCTTTACATATAGTTTATCTTGCATATTATGCATGCCATGAACAATGCATGATCTTATAGATGTGGGTGATCATGTTGATATGTAATGCTATGTGTAATGAAATGAAATGCAAGATTTATACATGAATGGTGGTATGGTCATGTACGATGACCATAGTGTTTTTAAGGCATAATATGTGAAAAGTAAGACATAAAGGGATGTTATGATGTGATAGAATAAGATAATATGTGATTATCATTTGGTTAGAAAAGCATTAGAGATGTCTCCCTATTAGGATTTCTAAAATTGTTGAAATGTCCTGATATCTTATGCCTATACATCCATGTATGAAATATTGATCCTTTTCATGGTAGAGTTATATGCTATCCATGTTTATTTTATTTAAAGCATTTAATATATGGTGAATGATATAAATGTGTTCATAATAAGATTAAAGAACATCTAAATGCATGTGATATTATGATGTATTCCATATTGAATTTGTTATACGGTTAATACCTGTTAGAAGAATAATCTATCATGATTGATATTGCATGCTCATAAATGTGCCATACTATACTAGATACATATCATTGTTTGTGATGTGTAGGTTCTATAGGCTATCAGTTCTGAAGGATCTACAGTCAAATAATAGAAGCAAAGAATTAAGAGCAAGATTATGGGATCAATTTATGATTTTAGATAAAGATGTATTATGATATTTAGATGTATTTTTGATATGATATCTAGGCAATTGTTGTCTAAAAGATGTTGTAAGCTTTTAAGTAAGGGTTATATATAGATTTATAATGATGTGTAGTTTTTGGTTTTGATATGTGATGTTTGTATGAGATATAGCATTTATGTGGTTGGTATGTGAGTTGAATAAGTTCATGGATATGTATGTTTGGATGATCAGAAGGATCATGATGGATAGTATTGGATGTTGAGATATATTAGAAGTGCTATTTTATGTAGGTTACTATTTGGGATAGTGTCCCGGTATAGCTATTATGCTGTCGAATTTTTGACACGAAGACCCCATCAATGAACCTTAGATGAGCTTTTTGTTAAGCTATTTTTTTGTATAAGTTGTATGATAAGAGAATATGTAATTAGATTAAAAAAAAGAATAAGATTTTTAGTGAACCGGATAAGTTGTATGATAGAGGTCTGTTGTGTGTCACTTTTTATTCGAGTTCGGCAATTAGATTGGGTAAGGGATGTCACGCCATTGCCTAGCGATGTAGCACATCAAGCACATATGCTGGCCTCATCAATGTTACTACAACATATCATTGATTTGCTAAGGCATACCACTGCAGTAACCACTCCAACACCACTACTAACCCCAGCACATCCCCCATAGGCTACAGCATTATAAAAGGCATATTTAGAAAGGGTGAAGAAAATGAGGGCTTTAAACTTTGTAGGAATTATTGGGGATGATGCTGCTAGGGTTGAGTACTAGTTAGAGAGCATGATTAGAATTTTAGAGTAGTTATAGTGTACTCTAGAAGAGAATATGAAATGTGTCACCTCCCTTTTTTAGGAAGAAGTTTTCCATTGGTGGTACACCATTGGAAAGAAGAAGGCTATAGCAAACATTCTTAGGATTTCTTCCTCTAAGAGTTTAGTAAGAGGTGCATATATAGATAAAAGAAGATAAGAGTTTCTCAATTTGAAGCAGGGGTAGAGGTCAGTATCAGAGTATGAAAAGGACTTTGCCTAACTAAGTAGATATGCAAAAGAGTTTGTACCTACTAAGGTGGAGTGTTGTAAGAGGTTTGAAAAAGGCTTAAATGTGGAGCCGAGGATATAGATAGCTAGATTCAAGAATTCTCTTCTTTGGTGTTAGCAGCCTATGCAATGGAGGAAATAGTGAAGGAAAATAGGGAAATTTTTTAGAAGAAGAGGCCTTTCATTGCAGGACAGACTAGCTCAACACTCGATGTGGGCAAGAAGCAGAAAGGCACTTAAGCCCTATAGTAGCCCCATAGGCAGAGCCAGACTCAGAGGCTAGGCCAAGTATCTTAATATAGGCCTCAACCTCTACAACAAGCTACTAGTGTTCCAGTATCTACAATGAGGAGCATATTGTAGTGTGTGGGATGTGCGATAGGAAACACTAGGGACCATGTTTGCAGATAAGATGGGGAGAGTGCTTTATTTGTAGACCTAGAGAGCACTAATAGAAGGAGAGCACTAAGAAGTAGGTAGAGGCTACTAAGTTCTAGGCCTCATCTTTAGCACCCAACAGAGGCCGAAAGGAGAGTAAGAATGACAAACTAGGGATAAGTCAAAGGATGAGATCAGAGGCTCGAGCACCAACTTAATAATACATTATACGGGCTCGAGAGGAAGCTGAGGCTTCAAATGTGATCATTGGTATTTTCTTTGTATTTGATACTTCTATCTTAGCATTGATAGACCTAGGATCCACTTATTCATATATCTGCACCACATGAGCATGAGATAGGGGTTTAGAACCTAAACCTATGGACATAGACATCTTGGTTAGTAACCCTATTAGGTAGAATGTGGTAGTAAACAAAATCTATAGAGACTATTCTCTAATATTACAAGACTAAGTATTGACAGCTGATCTTATTGAGCTTCCCTTCAATGAATTTGATGTCATTCTAGGTATGGATTAGTTGATCAAACATTGAGCAGTAGTTGATTGTGACCAGAAAAGACTTACCCTTAGAATAGTTAAGGGACATGAGGTGATAGTAACTAATAAGCTAAACATTTTGTCCAATATTATCTCAGCTATAACAAGGAGATGACTTATCCAAAAAGGATATAAGGCTTACCTAGCCCATGTGGTTGACACAAATAACACAAAATTGGGCCTTAATCAGATACTAGTGGTGTTAGAATTCCCTAACATGTTTCTAAATGAGTTACCAAGATTACCTCCATAATGAGAACTCAACTTTGAAATTGAAGTATATCTTAATACTACTCCTGTGTCCATTACTCTTTATTAGATGGCACTAGTAGAATTGAAGGAACTGAAGGTGTAGTTATATGAATTGTTAGATAAAGGTTTCATCAGGTTGAGTACTCTTTTGTAAGGAGTACCAGTGCTCTTTATAAAAAAGAAAGATGGATCGCTTTGACTATATATTGACTATAGGTAGCTGAACAAGGTGACAGTTAAGAATAAGTACCCATTACCAAGAATTGATGACCTTTTTTATCAACTTAGAGGTGCCAGTTTATTCTCTAAAATTTGAGTTCGGTGTACCACTAATTGAGGATCAAGGAATCTGACATCTCGAAGACTACCTTTTGTACTAGATTTAGGCATTATGAGTTCTCGGTGATGTCATTTAAACTCATTAATACCCTTACATGTTTTATAGACGTCATGAATAGAATCTTTAAGCCATACCTAGACCAGTTTGTCGTAGTCTTCATTGATGTCATATTGGTATACTCCAAGAATCGAGGAAAGCACGAGTAAATTTTATGAATTATGTTGTAGACCCTACAAGAAAAATAGATGTATGTGAAATTGAGTAAGTGTGAATTCTGGTTGCAAGAAGTAGCCTTCTTAGGCCACATAGTTTTAGCACAAGGCATTAGGGTTAACTTAAGTAAAGTCAAAGCTATGTTAGAATGGAAGCCTCCTAGGAATTTGACTAAGATTTGAAGTTTTCTGGGATTGGTTGGGTATTAAAAAAAGATTTGTAAAGGGCATCTCAAGGATTGTAGCTCTATTGACCTACTTGTTGTGAAAAGATGTGAAATTTATGTGGGATGACAAATGTTAGGTCAGCTTTGACAAGCTGAAAGCAATATTAACTGAAGCTCCTATTCTCACTAAACTTGAGCAAGGAAAAACTTTGTGATCTATAGTGATACCTCATATAATGGGCTTGGATGTATTTTAATGCAGGAAGGAAAAGTAATAGCTTATGCCTCAAGGTAATTAAAGCCACATGAACAGAACTACCTAACACATGATTTAGAATTAGCTGCCATTGTATTTGCATTAAAAGTATAGAGGCACTACTTATATGGTGAAAAGTCTTATATTTACACTGACCATAAAAGTTTGAAATATGTCCCCACATAAAAGGAGCTGAACCTGAGATAATGACATTAAATGGAATTGATAAAAGACTATCACCTTAGGAAAGCTAATGTAGTGGTTGATACTTTAAGTCGAAAGTTTATAGTAGCTATGAAAACTAAGAATTCTAGGATAGAGTATATTTAGGGTGATGTAATTTTGGCTAAACTATAGATGAAGCCTAATTTAAAGCAACGGGTGAAAGAAGCACAAGTGCGGGATAATCATTTTATGTAGATCATGGGAAAAGTCAAAGAGAGGAAGACTGTAGAATTTGAGATCAAGGTAGATGGATGCCTATATTTTCGTGATAGATTATGTGTACCTAAAGTTGAGGGAGTAAAGACACAATTTCTTAGGGAGGCACTTGATACTTCTTACTCCATGCATTTAAAGAGCTCAAAGAAGTATCATAACCTAAAATCCCATTATCAATGGCCAGGAATGAAATGAGACATAGCAAATTATATAGCTCGATGCCTCACATGTCAATAGGTGAAAGCAGAGCACTAAGTTCCTTTTAAATTGATGCACCTAGTAGCAATTCTAGAATGGGAGAAGATCACTATGGACTTCGTAATGGGATTATTAATGACTAGGAGTAAGTGTGACATGATATGGGTAGTTATGGATAGGTTGACTAAGATAACCCACTTCATCCCAGTTAGAATGGACTACTCTATGGAGAAATTAGCACAATTATACATAGAAAAAATTGTGAGACTGCATGGGGTGCACTAGCCATTATTTTTGATCGAGACCTTCGGTTCACTTCCAGATTTTAGAAGAAGTTACAAGAAGCTTTGGGTACTCATCTCACTTTTAACACAACTTTTCATCCACAGATAGATGGATAGCTAGAACGGGTCATATAAGTGTTGGAGGATATGCTACACAGTTGTGCCATTGAGTTTAAAGGGAGCTAGGACTAGTATTTTTCCTTAGTGGGGCTTACTTATAACAATAGCTACCAGGCTGGTTTAGGCATAGCTCCCTATGAGGTGCTGTATAGAAGAAAGTGTAGGGCTCTACTTTGTTAGAGTGAAGTAGGTGAAAGCAAGCTCATGGGACCTAATTTAATTAGAGATGCTAGAGAAAAGGTCAAAATTATTAGGGAAAGGTTAAAGGCTACCATAGATTGATAAAAGTCATACGCTGACTTGAAATAGAAGGACATTGAATATAAAGTCAGTGAAAAAGTGTTCTTAAAAGTATTACCATGGAAAAAGATGCTTTGATTTGGCAAGAAAGGGAAACTAAGCTCAAGATTCATCTATCTATATGAGATTGTAGAATGTGTGAGACCAGTGGCCTACCAATTGGCTTTACCATCAAAACTACAATAGATCTATGACATATTTCACTTCTATAGACATTATGTATTTTTACTAGGGATGAGAGTGGTTTATGAGTTGCCACTTGGCCTCTACACCAGGACCTCTGATCTTCTATACCAAAAAGGTTTAGAATTCAGATCTTATTTATGCCCTAATAATATGTCATCCTTTTATATTGTAATGCTTATCAATCCCGTATTAAGCAATCATGCATTATATTTAAGCATCCATATCACCTTTGCAATTAGATAAAGTAAATTACAATATTTTTAAACATATAATAAGCATATCAATACATTTATACATCCAAAAATTAGGTCATTGATTGATCATGATATAGCCTAACAAATACCTATAATTCTATAGGAATTGGCAGTAATTGCCCAACTCCCATCTCTAGGAGATTAGCCCTTATTAAAATGTATTTGTTATAGTGACTTTTGATTAAGAAAAACTCAAAATCATTTTGTGTAGGAAAACACAAATTAATTAGGTAGAAAATCATTTTAGCATGTGATTTAGACTTTGGCATATAAGATAAGTTATTAACTACCTATTATAGCCTAAAAATAAATAAGAGTATAGAAATAATACAAAATAAAAGGAAATAGTCCATAGGATAAAAACTAGCCTTACCTATATGTTGTTAGGTCTACGCGGACTTTGTAGGGCTCCGACATATGTTCATGTAGACTAATGCTAGTGTGATAGACAAGGTCCGTTCAGACTTCCTACTTTGGTAGAATAGTTACTTGTAATCATCTCAAGGAAACAGGTTAGAAATAACAAACAATGGCCATGAGGAATTCAAAGGATATTCTTATTAAACAAGGTACATGAATGAATCATGATCTAAGTCATCAAGCATCATGAAATGAATGGCACATAGGGGACATATAAGCAAGTTTGAGGTCATAGATGTAGGTCTATATGAACTACATTCCTTATGAAAGGGAGTCTGTAGGGGCCATAAATAGTAGTAGATATAAATAGAAAAAGACCATCAATATGGACCACATTCCTCTCAAGAGAGTGTCTATGCGACTGCATGTTATCACAGATGCACACAAATCCTACATGCCTGCACTGACTACGATCCTCATGAGAGGGAGTCCATGTGGACTGCATGCCAGTTTTAGGTATTCACAATATTCATGCATCATTCACAAGATATATCAATATGCATATGCATAAACAAGGCATATAACAAATAGGTTTCACAAAGGGCGATCAAAATAACACAAAAGTCAAATCCATACGGATTACATTCCTCATGAGAGGGAGTCTACACAAACGTGTACATGTTCAAATATTATGGTCCATATGCTTGTTATCAAGATGGAAGAACAATTATAACACGTTTAAAATCAATTTACATGTAATATAATAATTTATAAAGGTGTCATACTCCTATAGCCAGTATAGGGATCATGGCAGATTGCCTTATTGATTGCCAATCATGGGAGATCATGGGCCCTCATGACCAATAAGTGGATGCACAAATATTCAATAGAAGACCTCAGATCTTACCTTGTGATTGAATTCTTGAACAAAGGCATAAAAGGGTAGAGGTTTAGAAAAAGAATAGTTTTAAATATGGGCTAAAAAGACTAGTAGATAGAATCCTTATTAGAGTTCTCACTTGAACTCATAGAATGGGTTTCAAGGATCCTTATAACACTGTTCTTAAAGAGCCTCCCTCCCTCTCCTCTCTCATACTCTAGGAGGGGTATTTATAGGTTCAGGAGCAGGATATCCCGTCTAGAGGTGGTAGAGTCCTTTTAGGACTAGGATTCATCATCTGGATAGGGATCCCATGCTTTTGGAAGGTTTTGTCGGTAGGTTTGTGCGGACCTAGACTACTTGGTCTATAATGACCTAGGTGATATGCTTTCTTGCCAGTTTATGGGCTTTAGGCCAAGTTTAAGCTAGTTTGTATGGATAGAGGCTTGACAAAGAGGATAGGGCTAATGCGAACCTAGGTAGGTGTTTATCTATATGGTCTTTATTTTAGGTGATAAAATAGGTCCATGTGATCGGCTTCCTAAGGGATCAGTGCCATTGCTTAAGAGCTTATCTCTAGCTATCATCATAGGTTAAAGGTGGTGGCATTTACAATTACCCCCACTTTTATGTTTGCTGTGAAATGCATAAATTGAAGCAGTGTATAACAAAGTACTTGACTCAAAGATATTTACATTGTTGTGTAGATCTCATCTGTAATATGGGATTTGCTTGTTAGGCTAAACCCAATAGTGCTGGTGGATTTACTTTTTAGGCTGAACTCGATAATGTTGATGGATTGGCTTGTTAGGCTGAACCTTGGTCGAGCGTTGAGTCTGATCAGGAATATTTTTCTTTTAGATTGGACACGGTGTTAAATCAAGT
>CANXYI011800543.1:0-14276 GCA_948208565.1 Hura crepitans
TAAAAGCATATGCAAAGATGAGATAAAAGAGAAACGAATGATATATATATATATATATATATATATATATATATATATATATATATATAATGTGAAACTTGTGTTGAGAATATGTGAACCTAGTGAAACTTGAAGGACATAGAATGGATAACATAAATTATAGATTAAGCAAGATGACAACATAAAGATAAGACATTTCTATTATGGATATCCCAGATAATGGGAATAATGGTAGTAAAAATAAATAATGGGGAATATGGGTTATTATTTGAGTATACACTGGATAGGTTGACCAGTCAACTAGGGATTTGCAACTGCTAAAGGCTGAGTCTAAATAGATTTTAGCCTATGTATGGTGGGTGCAGCTATTAATCATTAATTTGAGCCTACACACTCTAGGTATTGGGAGGTCTATAGACTTATCCTTGGTACCCACTTGTGGATATTGAGTGGTCTTACAAGGCTGATCCCTACTATCCACTAGTTACATTACTTATGATTATATGTATTAGGATATTAGGAGGTCCTATGGGGCTGATCCCTGCTATAACCTTTGCAGATATTGGGAGGTCCATGGATTGATCCTTACTATTTACCTTTCTGATATTGGGAGGTTATGAGGAACTGATCCCTGCTATCAGATAAAGGGTGTGTACATACACCGAGGTCTAAAATATGGGCCACTGTATAGCTTGGTATCTATCCGATCCTCAAACCAAGTAGGTGCAGCTACCAAGGTGCAAAACGGGGGCCACTAAGCAATATGATTCCCATTGTCCAGTGGTTGGGAGTTCTTCCTAAACCTTAAGGGTATAAATGAAATAATTAAGGAACTTGAATGGATATAATGACTATAATAAAATGAGTAATATCTTAGCTATCATAAATGAGACAACCTAGGAATAAAGTCAATAAGAACAAAAGATAAACTATAAGAAGAGACTCAATAAACACATATACTTTTAGTAGGAATCCTAAAGAAAGTAAAGAACTAATGGAATTAAGATGGAGAATAAAAGCATACAGCAAGAGTTAAGTCATAATTAAACAAACCTTGAAGGAATTACCTAATTAAAGTAAGGTCCCTCCGTATAGGAAAGAGAATAAGGCTTAATCAGGTAGACTGATCAAGTAATAATGAAAATAAGTTGATAAACTATTTAACTGAAGTAACTTAAGTAGTGGCTAAGTTAATGGCTTAAAGGTACCTTAATAGGAATCACAAGTAAACAACAATAGAAATAGAATCAGAAAACCTAAGTTAATGGTCCATATGATGTAATATAAGCAAGTTAATAAGTAGTCTTAAAACATTGATCTAAGAGGGGCTGGGAATGATAGGAATCTTAATAGGAAGACTTAGGTAATAAGTAGATGACATTAAGAATGGATTTTATGCATGGTTGTGTTTACAATACAATGTATGTTTGGTTAAATTCGCCACTAAGTGTATACTCAGCATATCAATTGTCTAATACACATGTGATAGATTTGGTTGGCGAGGAAAGGATGACCAATAGTGCAGCTGAAGATAATGCAGGGATGATAATGTCCTATTAAATTACAATACACTAGTAGATAAAGGCACTCATACATGTTACTGTGGATAGTTAGGTGATATAATGCCTAAATAGTTAGTGTGTTGGCTTATAGTGGTATATAAAGAGCTCTTAGCTATAGTTAATAGCCTAGGCTGATATTTGGCACTAAAATTAGGCATATGGGTGTCATATGCCTAGGAGGTTCACCATAGATCATTAAATCCTCTAAATATAATTTTCACACTAAATAGGAGGAACATGGGTAGAAGTTAAACAAAAGCTGCCCAGAGAAATCCAAGGTTGGCTGACCTCTAGGAAGTAACATCCTTTGCCCATTTTCTTAAAAATTGGGTAGAGGTTGTTGCAGTTAGCATTTTGGACTTGCTAATGTCATCAAAAGACCATAGGCAGAAGGTTGTTAAAGCCTTAGGTCATGTTGCAATCTCTATAACCACTACCCCCAATGAACTGGTACAAGTATTGAAAATAGGCAGGATGAGCCTTATCACCTTTTCAATTACTGACCTGCCCATAGATGGAAAGGAATATAACTGACCTCTTATCATTAGGGCCGAGGTGAATGGGAAAAAGATTAGTTATGCCATGGTGGATAACGGTTCCTTTTTATGCAATTGTCTAGCTAAAATTCTATCTAGCTTGGGAATTAAGAAAGAAGATTTGACAACTTCAAGCATCACTATCAAGGCCTATGATGATATAAAAAGACAAGTTGAAGGGTTTTTTACAACTAAGGTTTAAGTGGGGCCAATTAAAGGTGAAGTTGAATTCACTGTAATCTACATTCTAGCCACTTTCTTTGTCTTGCTAAGAAGATCATGGTTTCATAACATGGGTAGAGTTCTTTCCACTTTACATCAGATGATTAAGTTCCCATATGAGGGGAATGTTGTCACCATCAAGGCTAAAATTGATCATGCCATTTCTACCTTGGCCATCACTAACCAACCTTTCATTGGGTTTCATATTACAGGAATTTGTAAAGAATATATGGACCCTGAAAATGATAAAGAAAATGGACTTCTTCCTCGATGCTAGTTTAAGAAAGAATTTGCAAGGCACAACTGAGCCTCTACAATTACACACCCAGAAAGATACAAAAGGATTAGGCTATGATCCAAATAAATGGAAGAACTCAAATAAAGGTAATTGCATAGAGGATTACTTTATGAAATAGAAGGATACAAGGTATGATAGTACTTTAAAACTTGCAATAGTGAGTGGATGCTACAAGCTAAGATTCGAAATCTTCACAGATATGGTTGAGTGGGAATCAAGCAACCTTGCTTAGATACAATAGATTAAAGAAGTTTTCTTGAAGCCATAAGATATTGAAAAAGTCTACCTAAATCCTTTTGAGGACGTGTCTGATCTAAATATAGATTATAATTTATTTATGAATGAATTGTATTTTTGTGACCTCTTAGAGGTAAAGAATTTTCTTTCTAATAAGATGAACAATTGGTTTGCTTATTTGTGTGATCTTTCTCTTGATGGTAGTGTGTATTCAAATGATCATTACTTAAGCATCTTTGACATTAACTACATTAAAACTAATCCATTTAATCTTGGCACAAGTGAATAGCCTAAAAATATATTAATAACCTATGATGCTACTACCGATGAAATAGAAAAATTTGAGAGATTACTCAAAAAGTATGAAAGAATCATTGCATGGAATTACGACTACATGCTAGATATTGATCGAGAAGTTACTAAGCATGCCATTCTAACTTATAACCACATCACTCCAATCCCTTAAAAGCTTAAAAGGATAAGACTCGAGTGGGTAGAAAAGGTAAAGGAGGAAGTGGTTAAGCTACTTGAAGCTAAGTTCATCGAAGAGATCATTTTCCCCTTTTGGCTAGCCAACATCATCGTAGTGCTTATGAAAGATGGAAGGGTTAGAATGTGTGTTAATTATCGGGACTTGAACAAAGCATACCCTAAGGGTGATTTTCCCTTGCCCCACATTAATGTACTAGTTAACAGTGTAGCTATGGTAGCCATGTACTCATTTGTTGATGGATTTTTAGGGTATAACTACATTTTAATGAAGGTAATCAACAAATGCAAAAATGGTTGTTATCACTAAATTAGGGACATACTGCTATAAGGTATTGCCCTTTGGGTTGAAAAACATGGGTGCAACCTACCAAAGGATGGCTACTAAGCTTTTCCATGATATGATGCACAAAGAGGTCAAAGTCTATATGGATGATATGATAGTAAAGTCTGTAGAAAGGGAAGAACATTTCAAAGCCCTAAAAAAGTTCTTCCAAAGGTTAGACCTCATGTTATAGGAAATACATCTTTAGAGTCACATTAGGCCTGTTAGGATTCGTCATTAGCAATAATGGAATTAAGGTAAATTCAGACAAGGTAATGGCTATCTTAGAAATGCCTACCCTATAGTCAAAAAAGGAAGTCCGAGGATTTCTTAGCAAATTACAATACATTAGTCGGTTTGTATCCAAGCTTACTTTAGTCTGTGAGCCCATATTTAACCTATTGCACAAAAGATTACCAAAAAGCCTTTGAAACCATTAAATAATACTTAACTAAGCCTCCTATTCTAAGACCCCTAAAACTAGGTAGATCCCTCATTTATGCCTTGAAATCAAAAAAACCTCTATAGGAGCACTTGTCCCATAGGCAGATGATGTCGGAGTAAAAAATGCAGTTTATTACCTAAGAAAAAAGTTGATCCCTTATGAACCAAAGTATGTAAAAGTAGAAAAGATATGTTTAGAAGAAATCTGTCTCAAAGAAGCTACATCATTATTTTCAATCCTACAAAATAAAGGCAATAACAAAACATGACCCCCTCAGGTACTTTCAAACTGCACCCTCTTTAGAAGGTAAAATGGGATGATGGATTCTACTCTTATAGGAATTTGACATCTCGTATGTCACTAAGAAAAGGATCAAAGGATAGACAGTAGTTGATTTTTTTAGCACAACAACCTATCAAGGAAAGGTAAGAAGAGTTTGAATTTCTAGATGAATACTTAAGGGCAATTTCCTAAGAAGGATGGAAAATATTATTCAATGGGGTAGTCAACTAGAAAGGTGTAGCTGCAGGTGCACTAATCATCAGTCTAGAAGGTGAGCAGATGTTCTTAGCCAAAAAGTTGGAGTTTCAAGCAACTAACAATATCATAGAGTATAAAGAATGGGTTTATGGCCTTGAAACTCTATATCAGCTAGGAGCAAAGGTAGTTGATATGTATGGGGATTCGATGCTAGTCGTACAACAAATAAAGGGTAATTGGGAGATTAGGGATGAAAACTTTGGTAAGTATGTTAAGATACTCACAGAGCTATCTGAAGGATTTAACCATTGCATTTTCCATCACATTCTTAGAGAATAAAACCAAGATGTTGATATGCTAGTTACCTTAATGTCTATATCAAACATCACTAAAAAGGATATACCAAAACCCATGTATATTAGCAAACAGAGTTTCCCAGCCTACACTAGTATAGTCAACACTATAACCAAACAAACCAACTTTAAATTACTTTGGTACCATAACATCTAAACTTACTTAAAATCTGGACAATACCTAAAACATGCAATTGAGAAAGATAAGAAAGCCCTTTAGAATCTAGCTCTTAGTTCATCTCATTTCAAGGAATGATGTACAAAAGACAGTGGGACGAAATTTAGTTAAGATGTGTAGAAGAATCAGAAGCCCAAAAAATACTCACAGAAGTATATGAAAGAATTTGTGGTCCTCACATGAATGGGAGAAACTTTGCAAAGAAAATCATGAGATTGGGTTATTACTAGATGAATATGGAGATAGACTGCTACGACTTTGTCAAAAAATGTTACAAATGCCAAATCTATGGAAACCTAAGTCACTTTCCACCCAACAACTTAACTAGTTTGTCATCTCCTTGGCTATTTTCTACATAGGGGTATTAACATGATTAGGGAAATAAGGCTGTCAGCTACCAAGCGACACAGGTTCGTAATAGTAGCAATTGATTACTTCATGAAATGGATTGAAGCTAAATCTTTCAATAAATTGGGGCAAGGTAGATGGTAAAATTTATTAAAAAAACATCATTTGTAGGTTTAGGCTACCATAGCAAGTCATCTAAGATAATAGGGTATAGTTTTAAGGTGAGACTAGATAGCTTTTCAGAAGTACAAAATCCAACATTACAAATCTTCTCTGTATTGACGTCAAGCTAATGGTGCGGTTAAAGTAGCTAACAAAAATGTCAAAAAAATTTTGCAAAAGATGATAGTTACATATAAAGATTGGGCGAACATGTTGCCCTTCACACTGTAGGGATATAGAACAATTGTCACAATGTCTACTCAGCCACACCTTATTCACTAGTGTATGAGATAGAGGCAGTACTACCAATAGAGATTGAAGTACCATCACTTAGGGTTGTAATGAAGGTAGTTATACTAGAAGTAGAATGGGCTAGAAATAGATACTAGTAGTTGGCTTTGGTGGATGAAAAGTGACTTAGAGCCCTTTGTCACATGCAATTATACTAGATGAGAATCGCTAAAGCTTATAACAAAAAGTCAGGCCTAGTTTTATTCAAGAAGGTTACTTGGTACTGAAACAAACTAGACCTTTGTTGATAGATCTTAGAAGAAAATTCAAGCCTACTTGGGAAGGCCTATACTTAGTCAAAAAGATACTTAAGCATTGGGGTGTCAAGATCTTAGATCTAGAAGGCAATGAGTTCTCAAATTCTATCAATATGGACAAGCTAAAAAAGTACTTCTATTAAAAAAAAAGAGTCTCCTAATTTGAAAACCTAAACAGGGTGGCTTAGGAAAAAATTAGGACACCTTGATGAGGTGAAAACCTAACAGGCACTTTATGCAAAAATTAGGGGATTCGAGAGAAAATGTCTAATCAAGAAAAACTTCAGAGGTTGATTGGTAAGAATAATATTATCAATGGGAAATTAATATATTTGCCAAGATTAAATAGCTTAGTTTCAAATGCAATTAATAGCAAAAATTCTTTAGTCATGATAATTGACATGCAAACTTCCATTAAGTTGAGAGATGTCATACGAATGACTAAACTCTAAACACGTCTTCTATTTCTAGATGTAGAAGTATCATTTTATCATTTTCTCTTTAACATTAATATCCTATTATCTCTAGCTATACTTAGAATCCAATCTTTTTAATTATCATTTATACTAACACTACTAATTACTTGATTAAGTCAAGAAAAGAGTGCAAAAAATGGCATGTTAGAAGTCCACCTTGAAATCCCAAAAGCTTAGAAGGAACTATTTGTAATAGGCTGAATTGCAGCTAGATCTGAGAAGGAATATAGAAAGTAGCATGTCTCAAGCTGATCAAAGGGACACAACTCGAATAACAAGATTGGGAAAAATGAGTGATCTTCCATTAAGGACAGCTCCATTGCACTTTGACAATAGTGCCAAGCCACGTAACTTATAAGTCACCAATATCAAACCTCTTTTCAATCTTCCTTTTATAATGATGATTTGGAGCATATTTCACCCAAAGCCTTTCTAGAGGAGGTACAAGCAATCCCAATTTCTCTTGTAATCAAATCTAAAAAAAGCCATTAAGTTGAAAAATCCATAAAGGACCACCTAAGCAAAAGTTAGGCAAACCTGCTAGTGTGAAAACCCTTATAGGCACACTAGGCAAATGTTAAGTATGTAATAAAAAATAATACTAATAATAAAAAAAGCTAGAGAGAAAACACATAAGGGCTCTCTATGCATACCTGTAAAAAAAGTGGGCTCCTATCTATAAAGTCAATGTCTCCTCTCTTTAAAGCATCTAATCCACAAATGGTTTCAACTAAGAAGACACTAAAAGGATTATGACTAGAGCATATCTTAGTCAAAAGTTGAAGGACCTTTAAATCACATAGCCCATCCTTGAAATAAACTATCAACCAATTACCAAGGATACATAATAGCATGCACTTCACCCATTCCATAGAGTTGAAAGGGAACTTGTGAGTAAAGTCCAAAATTGCTCATAAGGAAATTAAGCCCACACTTAAAATTGCCTTCTGAGCCATAGAAAAAGAAATGCCCAAAGCAAGGATGATATCCATAGGATAATGCTCCTTAAAAGATGGAAGAGCCAAGGGATCAATTGAAGTAATTTGACAATTAAAATATTAGCAAATTCTTCCATAGTCGATGTTATTTCTTGGTGATTAAAGACAAACACATGGAAGATAGGGTTCTAATATTACATAGTAGCATTCAAAAAGTTTTGGTCAATCCTCACTTTTCTCAAAAATCTTAGGGCAGAAAAGGGAGTGAGGATATTCAAAGTCTAGGAAGCCTTTGATTCAAAAATTTTGGACCATTATTGATTAAAAGAGAAAGACATGGGAAGCATGGCATGAACAAAGGAGAAAAGAGGTATTTATAAGCCCTAACCCTTACTATTCCTTTTCTTACTAAGACAAGGAATCTAAAACATGCAAGGAAGTCTACACAGACCTTAAAACATCTAGAGTCGATGTCATAGTCTACATAGACTAATTGAGATAGGTCCACAATAGTGTTTGTCCCTAATTACGAAGAATGTCATCACGGACCTTTATGCACCATGTCTGTGCAAACCAAGAACCCTCAACCTTTTCTAAGCAAGTCTTACCATCATCTGTTGAGGGCACTAGATTATCAAAAATCTTTAAATCTCTTAATTTTTTTTGGATCGCATGAAGAGCAACAACTCTCCTCAATAACTCACTCTATAAAAGAATGAATGATCAATGCATAACATATATGTATACCCATTTTGAATAAAAATTAACCATTATAGGAAATTGCTTACAGTAAGGAGTCGAGTCTCATCAATCATTGCTTTTTAAAGGCTTCCAGTACGTGAGCGGTCCTCTCTATCGAAGCCCTCTATACCTATTCAAATTAAAGATAAAAGTGCCACATCAAATTAAAAGAACATAATGAATAAGAGAAGTCAAAAAGTACCATACCAGTATGGTGTTCTCTAGCTTAAAAGGAATGGGCCAATTGTCCTCAATGCGAAGGTGAGTAGAGGACAACTCTCCATCCACACCATATCACATTTAGCTCAGCTTTGGTATGTTAGTTAAAGTGCCCATGACTTCATTAGGCAGCGGTTACTGACCAATAAGTGGACTAAAAACTCTACCCTTAGTAGTACAATTGGGAAGAGGTGAAAATTGAGAACTAGGAGAACTGCAAATAGTTTTTGCCCTTTTTCTTGCTAAAGAAAATCCAACTTCAGAATTAGTGGTAGCAAGCTTTAACAAAATACACAGTTAGAAGATGTTTTCAAAAATAATGAGTAAAAAACTAAGCAATTTACCTGAGGAAGAAGAGGTCGTAAAGTATAAGGGACCCTAGGCAGTAGGTGAGTGGATGCCTAAGAAAGGTAACCCTCTCTATCACTCTCCACTAATGTGCTCCTTAGGATACCCACAGTCATGCCTCGCACAAACTCCAGATCATTAATGTATCTCTTGAATAACATAAAATTAGAAGAACTTTTAGAGACATGTCATGCATTAATATCGATATGGCAACCTATTATTCTATCTCCCATAAACCATAAGTAAGCCTCTAGAGTGGTCAACAACATTCTATGAGAAGATAATTCTTAAGCAGAACATAAAAAATCTGGCATCTCTTCAGGTGGGAAGATCCACCATACCAAGTTAATCTATAAAGGTAAGTGTTAGTTATAATCACTTAAATTGCTAATAATGAGTTTCATGTGCAAGAAATACTTACATTGGGCCAAGTCCCAGAACTGAGATACTGGCAGTGTTACATAAGAGAAGATACATTCTAGGGTCCTAAAGATGGTCGAACCCATCTATCCATCACTAGGTATTGATGAGGGATGTCTAGTTCACAAGGTCGGGGTAGTAAATGTAGCTAAAATGCCCAAACTTACAAAAGCAAAGGCATAAGGTTAAAATTGTAAAAGACCACATTAAGTGAAAAAAAGATCAAAACAAATTACATACCAGAACACCGAACATAAAGCCTTATACAAATTGATAGCTTTTTTAGTGTGAACAACCATGTCTAAACTTTGGAATACCCTACCAAGAGAGGAACAACACCAGTTCTAAGAGCTAATATTCATAACCTGCTCTAAGATAGGAAGGAAGCTCTAACTTACATTGCCATTGGCATTAGCAAACAATGTTACACCTATCAAATAGAGCATGAAGCAGTATACTAATCAATCTCAAACTGAGTTGATGGAGTTACATCCATCCACCACTCATGAAAGTCCATACACCAGATACTTCTAGAGCAATTCTAAGGGATAAAACCTAATAACTCCCTTACCTCCTATAGTCAAAGTGAGGGGTAGCAGTAGCAAGCATCGAAAGCAATGGCTCGCCTTATGTATGACAGTCCAGTGATGAAAGCCTAATCAAAAGGCATTATGGTTAGTTCTCCAAATGGTAGATAGAATGTGTGCATCGTGTCCATTCACTTATCTAGAAAAGCTCTAAGAGCTTGCAAATCTCGATGAAAATCTCTGCTAACTAGGTGATCTAAGAATGTATGGAATTCTATCATTCTCACCCTATTCTTAACTAGAATAGGCATCATAGAGTACTATTATTAAGGTCTAGATAGGGTGCCCCCACATTTAAGATGTGTCTACAAAAAGGCAAGCACATTTAAGTGAAACACATGTCTACATGAACTGAGAATTCAACAAGAAAGTCTATATGAACTATAAGCAGATGGGTCACAATAGGTTTGCACGGACTACAAATATCTAAAATACAGGAACATGTGAAAAAGTCCACATGGACTCTATACAGTTTCTAAAAGTCCATATGGGCTTCTTAATCTACCATATGTAGAACAACTCAAAATCCTATGATAACTATATTAGAACTAGTAAAGTTAAGATAAGGTCTACACGGACTAAGGTTGCCCTAGGTGAATGAAGTCTACACAAACCTATCAAACTAGAGATACCAAATAGAGTGAAAATGAAAGGAAAAGGCATCTAGATCACAATAGGGTACATAAAGGTAAGAAAGCATACTTGGGGGCATACTTTTGTGTAAGTATGGTCGGCTAAATCGGCCAAGACAAGAGTTTGGTAACCAAGGGAGATGTAGTTCATCAGAGAAGTGCTCCAAATAGCCATGAAGGGCATAAAGCCCTCTAAAACTAGCATGGAGATGCCCTCCACTAAAGAAAGAGGTGAGAAAGGTGATTCTACACCCTTTAAAAGAAGAAAGGTTGTCAAAGCTTCTTTTCGTGATGTAGTTTTATCAGAGGATGTTAATGGGGAATCTCTAAAGGGAAGCGTCACCATCAAAAAGTGTTTTTGAGAGAAATAAAAAAATAATGGAATGCAAATAAAGAAGAAAAGGAAGAGATACATGCAATTATTAATTTATCACGAAAAGTCCACATGAACTTACTGTTCAAACATCTACATAGACTTATTTTACTTTTGTTCGCACAGACTCAACTCACTCATAACTATATAATCTTCATAGGTTTCTCAATGTTACATACAAAGGCTAAGGTATGTAGCACAAAACTTGTTATATCAAAATTGACACTAACTCTTGTAGCATTCTCTTTTGTAAGAATCAACTCTATGCTCAGATTTAACTCCATGTCCACTCCAATTCTCTTGGATTCGACTTCGTGTCCAATCCAATCCTCTCAAATTTAACTCTGTGTCCAAATCTAACTTTCTTGGGTTTAGCCTAGCAAACCAATCCACAATTTTACATGGTTTAGCCTAACAAGCTAACCAATATCATTGGACTCAGCTTGATAAGCCAATCTAACCATATAAATTTCTATCAACTTTTCTAAAGCTACTAAGAGATATAAATCCCAAGCCATTAAACAGGTGTAAATGACATCAACACAGTAAAGTAAGTATATCTAAACTTGAAAGTGCTTTGTTATGCACTATTTTGATTTATACATCTCATAGAACACACTAAAGTGGGGGTAATGGTAGATGCCACAACTTTTTTGGCTTATAATGATAACTAGAGACAAACTGTTAATCAATGGCAATAACCCCTTAGAAAGCCAATTTGCATAGACTTAGTTCATTAAAAGCAATAAGGTCTGTATAGACCTAGTCTAGCAAAACCAATAGGGTTTGCATGGAAAAGCATTACTGCCCCAAACCAACCCTACCAAGCCTCTAGGCCTAGGTCCATGCGGTACATACCCAATCCCATGTTTGCATGAACTAGCTAAAACCAACCTAAGACTTGGCCTAAGCCCTTAGACTGGTGGAAAATTAGATCACATTAGTTTGCATGGACAAGCATTCATGATCTTTATAGACTAAGTGACGAAACATATAACGGATACCCAGGCATCAAGTTATCATTCGAGGGCTATAAATAGCCCTCAAGATGTGTGAACAATAGCAGGATTATTCTTAGAAAAAGCTTTTTAAAAAAGAACCATTGTTCTTAAATGTATTTTTGAGAAAAAAGAACCATTTTGTGAGTTCAGGTGTGAGCTCCAAAAAGGATTTGCCCTACTAGTTCTTTAGTCCCTCAGTCAAAAATATTTTCTCTTTATAAACTCTAACCCTAGTACCATTATTCAAGAGCTTAATTATAAAGTAAGATTTGAGGCCTTCTCTTATTCATTTTCCATGAACATGGGCCTATGATCTCTCATAATTAGCTATCAATGAGGTAATCCTTGGTGATCCCCATATGGGCTATAGGGGTAAGCTCACTTTATAAGTCATTTTCATCACTAAAAGAACACAAATAAGTAGGTTATATTTGTCATGATTTTCATAATAAACACATGAATCATGTCATAAATATGAATGAAGTCTAGACCCATTTTTAAGTATTATTTTGATCATCTCCTCTAACTTTGTTCATCACTTGTTATATATGTAGACATGTATGTTAACTGTAAAGTGATATATTGATGCCTAATGTTTAGGGATGGCATGATATTTGTATGGATTCCCTTTTATAAGGAATGTGGTCTACACAAACATAGCTCTATTTAACTATTAATGTTTGTTACCCACATGGACTACCTCTCATGAGGAACATAGTCTGCATAAACTTATATTATGGCTCTGAACTTGCATTTATGTTTATCCATGAACAAGTGTATATGGCACTTTTATGTATGTAAAGGTTGCTATTTATGGTCTATATGGACCATTGGTTGTTGATTCTAACCATCTTCTTTGACTTGTATACAAGTGACCCTTCTCATTAGAGTCGTGGTCCAGATGGACATATAACCCTTACATGCAGTAGTCTACACGAGCCCTTGCTAGAGCTTCATAGAGTCCGCGTGGACTTAACACTATACAGATAGGACCAATTTTAGTACTTTGGATTATTGCTTTTAGTTTTTTACTATTTCTATTTAACTATTTATTTTGAGTTGTAATAGCTAGTTAATAATTTATTTTACATGCTAATGCCTAAATCTCACATTAAATGGTTTTCTACCTAATTAATCAGTGTTTTCATAATAAAATGGATTTGAGTTTTCTTAATTAAAAGTCACAATAATAAAAATGTATTTTTAATAAAGGTTAATCTCTTAGAAATGAGATTTGGGCAATTACCACCAATTCCTATAGAATTATGGGTAATTGTCAGGCCACACCACAACTAACCAATAGCCCAATTTTTAGATGTATAAATATATTGTTTACTTATTTTAACTTTTTAATTTTGCAATTTAGTTTCCTACATGTGAAAGTGTTATAGATGCTTGAAATGTAATGAATGCTTGTTCGATACAATATTAATAAATGTTATGATATAAACGGATAACATATTATAAGGGCAAAAATAAGATTTGAGATTTAGAACCTTTTCAGTATAAAAGATTAGAAGTCCTAGTGTAAAGGCCAAGTGGTGACTCCACTAACCACTCTTGTCCTCGATAAAAATATCATAATCTCTATAGAAACCAATATGAAATGAATATGAGTTGGCCGAATGGGTTAAGGTAGGATGAGGAGAACATGATATAGTTATATGACATATATGTGACTAATACTAAATAAGTGAAAGTTATTTGTATGATTAAAATGACTTTGAGACCCAATCTTTAACTTGATTGACTAGAGCAATTATGGCCACCAAAAATGAGATGAATTAAACTCGAAATGAATATAACATATAGAATGAAGAGAAATCAAAATGAGAAGGGATAAAGAGAAGGACTTGGAGTAAATGTGATGACTTTGAAAATGAATGAATATAAGAGAGAAGAAAATAATAGATCAACATTTTTTAATCTGAAGTAGATAAAAATTTGATACATTGAACAGAAGAATAAAGACTTAATAGACATGAGCTGATGCCCATATTAGTTTAATGCTTACTGGATAGGTTGAATAGTTAACTAGGGAGTAATAGCTGCCAAGACACTTTGGTGTCATAAAAGGTTAATCCAAGAGCACGACCATGAGACAATATTGATGTATTAATAATATTATATTGGTGTAGCCACCTTAAGGTCCATAAAGAGCCATTACATAACTTATGAGATTGATGGTATGTGTAGCTGCCCTGAGGTCCACAATAGGCCACTGCACACTATGAGATTGACATGATGGAGTGCAGCCGTCGAGGTCTAGAATGCAAGCCCTTGCATAACTTATAAGATGGAGTGTGGCCATCGAGGTTCAAGATGCAAACCCCCACACAACCATGATGCTTATGATGA